>JANHGB010055565.1:0-15566 GCA_026283785.1 Coracopsis vasa
CCCTGCCACAGGCAGGGACACCTTCCACTAGAGCAGGTTGCTCCAAGCCCCATCCAACCTGGCCTTGAACACTGCCAAGGATGGGGCATTCACAACTTCCTCAGGCCGCCTGTTCCGGTGCCTCACCACTCTCACAGGAATGAATACTCTAGTGGTGCACCTTCATTAGAGTGACTTATTTGGATGAGACACTTCTGTGTTCACAATTTCCATGCAGCAGTGCTTCGGTGCTGAATTCAGGTAGTGGTGTGGATTTTGCTTTCTTTTAAGTGGCTGTGAGTTTCCTTAGGTTTTTAAACTCAGCACAAACAGTTTGCAGACACTTCAGAAAGTATTTAAAAATGAGGTGTTAACAATGATGCTTTTAGGTTTTGGTTTTTTTTTTTCAGATGGAAACTAATTGTCAGAATCTAGTGAGGCAGAGCACTTCAAAGTGAATTCCAAAGGGTTTTTCTGATTAAATGGGTAAGGAAACTGAATCTCCTGATGTGAAAAGGTGTCCCAAAATAGCCAGGCTGCAGTATCTTCTGAGACATTAAAAATGATTAGCATCACATCTATCAGAGCCAATCTCTTCAGTCTCTCCAGAGTACAAGTCGGTGTAACCTATATATAGGATGTGTTCTTTCTGCCTAAAAGACGAGGAATTCTTCTAGAGGGTCAGAGCTTAGTGAAAGTTTTTTAACGTATTTAGCATAATGTCTGTGCTGGCGAGGTTTGGGGCACGCTGTGGGTTGGGTACAAGGAAGGGATGGGAGCTTGTGTTTGATCATTTTGCTTTCACAAATAACTACCAAAAGCAAAAAGAAACTGGGACAGCTGAAAGTGCTCTGTAACTTCTTCACTGCTTTTTAAGGTACCGGATTTAAATTGCATTCTAACAATGAAACAGTGTTCTTCCTCTCCATTGCCAGGTGCAGGGCCTGTGCTTGTAAGTGTTGAAGCCAAAGAAACAAACTTAAAACTATGCAGCTCAGGAAGTATCTGGAGTACAAAGCTTGGTACTGTGTCCTTGCAGTTACAAGCTCTAAGGTGTCAGGAACATGGGACACTGTCAGCAATAGCGAGGTTTAGAAATGCAGCCAGAACTTCCAAGTTAGTGACATTGGAAGACATCATAACTTTAAGAGCAGAGCATCAGTAGAACTGGAGACTTGCTTGTACAGACCTTTCTATAAAAGTCTCTTCAACTATTGCAATCCAGACACTTATTTGTATCGTAGCAATGGCTTGTTCAAAGCATAAGGGGCAAGTGGTTTGTGTTTTGAATTCCACTTCTTGTCAGATTTGTGCAGTGAGCTGCAAATGTCCCTGTTCATTTTTGACCTGAGCAATGAAAGTCTCCCCATTTCAGGAGCACACAGGATCAGTGGAGGTTACTGTACTGTACTGAGGGGCTATTTGTGAAAGCAAATAAACAATATTGTATTTGGCAGGGTTTTTGGTAACAACTTGTGTATGAGCTTACTCGTCATCTGGAACATGGTGAATGGCCCCTTTGTTTCGTGTGAGATCATGGCCTTGTTACTCTCCCAGGAAAAAAATGGGAAGCATCTAAGTCAGTGAATTGACTTAGTGCAGCAGGATACTGCAGTTGAAGTCTTGTACCAGGAATCCAGAACAGAAAGAACAGAAACCAGAATAAGCCCAATCTAAAATAGCTGTCCGTGGAAAACTTTTTTACACTTGGATATAACTTCTGATTTTTCTGCATTTCAAGAGGAATAGTGTCTCTCACTTGTGACCTGCCCTTCCATTCCCCTCACCTTGCAGCATAGTTCTTGTCTATATTCTGTGTTCTCTGACTGCTTTCTAAGCAGAACTTTGTTGTGCGTTGAGATTACAGTGCCAGGCTGTACCTGCCATGGCTGTTCTTCAGCACCCATCGTGCTTTTTGGGGCTCCTTTCTGAAGGGATTCTTCACTTGGGTGACTGCTGGGAGATCAAGGAACTAGCAATCTTCTTGCTGCTCTTGGGAATTATTTTGGTTTCACTTGAAGACATCTTGGGGTTGCACTGAATGGGGCTACATAGCAGTACAAAGACAGTGTTGCAGCATGTCTTAATCATGTACATGAAGTGGTTTTTATGTGGTCCCACTCAGGTTGGAGAGAATGATAAAATCCACTTGAGAAAACGTGAAGCTGATACTTCAGCACCTCCAGTATTGGCAATGGGTGAGCAGCCAGAGCACTGCTGCTGTCAGGAGGAAGCGCTTCTGCACTGAGTTATCTCATGAGTGGAAAAAACCCCACAGTTTAAGACAAGCTCACAGATACGTTTCTTTGGTGCATCTTGCATCTGCTCTGTGGTGCACCAGGGCTGGGAAGCACCAGGTTTGGTTGTTGTTTGATTTTGTTTCTAAATGTAAATGATCATTTGGCAGACAGTAGCCAAGTGTGTGTGAGATCAATCAAGCCACAATCCCTTTATGGGGCCATTTTAATCATGGTGACTTCTGGCTCAGATTTTTTTGTGTACAGTGCATAGATTCTTCTGACCAGCAGCTCTCTGTTTGAAAAGTGATTCAGCTCAGAACAGGGTGGTCATGTAGCTGACTGTGCATAGGAAATAATGATGCAACTTCAGAAAGCATCTGTGTGATGCAATGAAAGAAATACAACTGTTTTTTCACTTAAAAAAATAAAGCTTCTAAGATATATTTTAATAAGAAGCTTTGGTAACTGAATGCACGAGCACTCTTAATTATGCAATCAGACTATCATATGTCTGTTACAACATTATTTTGCAAATATACAGTAAATGCCTGGGATCAAAGTCTGGGACAGCCCTGGCTCTTTACATACAGACAGCAAATGGCCTTCTGCTTCAGTACCAGATGGTGCACTTCTCCAGATAATGGCATAAAACAATATGGTTGGATGGAATAACATTGTTTTAATCAAATGTGACCTTAATTGCCACACTCTGATTAGTATTTGTTATGGGTAAGCACAATCAAAGCAGGCTTCCCTTGTCTAGAAGGAAGGTAGAAGCATGAGCAAATACTACCATTGCAGGCTTTCTCTTCTTTGGTTATTAGAAATACGTGATATTAAGCTGTAACATTGTCTGGCCAAAGCTAATGATGCTTCTACACTCTTACCAAATGTGTTAAAAGAATGCATTATTCTGGGAAAGCTGTTGACTGGGGGAGATACTGGCTTTTTGGGATACCATACCTGAAGCCTGTTGAAGACAAAGCAGGGTCATTTTTGGGGGGTTGGTTGTGATATTCTTTGGTATTCTTTAAGCAGCAGGCACTCTGACAGGAATGAGCTTCCATTTTTGTCTGTAGATGTAAGGGCTGCTCACTTTCTTTGTAAAACAAGAGAAAGTTTAAGCAGGTAATGTCAGTAGGAGACAGACGATCCAAAGAAGAGGACTCTGGTGAGGAGGGCGTGTATGAAGCTCTTGTATACAGCATCAGAAGCAGGGTGTTGCTGGTAGGGGAAGATCTTAACACCTTTCAAGAAATTGAAATCTCTTATTCCAGTTTGTCTGTCTGTAGGGACTTGACTTCTTGCTTTATCTCAGTCTGGACCCAGGAACGGAGCCTTATTTTGGATAAGAGATGGTTCATGCTACAAGTAGACCCAGGAGCTGCAGCACCCTGCTACCTACCTGCCAAAATCATTCAGCTTCATGTGCTAAGAGAATAGTCCAGGTGGCTTCTTCCTGCATGTGACATGTATGAGGCCTCTGCAGTAAGGCAGAGGTGGAGAAAAGAAGATAAAACCAAGACATTTGGCAGTACAGGGGCAGGGCAGCTGCTGGTCCTGAGCTTTACCACAGTGGCTGCGCTGTGAACTCACTGGGAGCTGTAGTACAGGGCTCTGAAGTAAAAGAGTGCAAGCACAGCCTGTGGCTGCTGGGGTGCTGGCAGATCATCTGGAGGACTTTCAGGTCTTTGGTCCCCAGCACTAAGTAGGGGCTGTGCACAGGATGCAAAAGCGAACCATTAAGAAAGGAAATGCAATGCTCAATTCAACACAACGTTCTCCTCGGGTGGGCAGAGCTGTGATACAGAGGCACAAAGCACTGTCAGCAGTGATGGGGGATGCTCATGAGTGTGGAATAAGAATGTCTTAGTCACTTAGTTTTGGTTACTTTCAGGTCAGCTCATGGCTTTGCTGGGGACCTGGTGGATATGGTACTTTTTATGGCAAAGCTGAGATACATATTGAATGAAAGAATAATCGCTGCCCGCTATGTTCAACATTATGGTTCTAATTTTAACTCTACAATAGCCTTCAGATGAGAAAGGTTTTGTCAGCTGCATTTTTAACACTAGGAAGGAGAACTGAATGCACTGTCCCCTGCCTTTGAGGAGCTGTGGTTCTTTTTTGACCTCCCTTAAATTAATTTGAGTGCAGTCATGAGCTGAGAAGGGTATCAGTCTAGCTGGTCTCTTGCATAGTTACTTCTGCATCTGACTTTGTACATATGCAAGTAGCTGGATCCATCTATGGTGAAATCTGGTTATCCCAAATTCTTTGTATCTATCTTTTCCTTTGCTAAGCTGCAGGGCAAGACAGGGAAACAGCAACCACAAGCCCATAGACAGTCATCAAACAGGTAGGGATGGCTTCTCCAGCTAGTGTCTAGTGATTGACTGCTTTTCAGAGAACTTTGACAGTTGTTTTATAATAAACTTTTTGCCTTCGAAGATTTTAAAGAATTATCTATCAAAGAGGATAATGTTCTGTAACAGAATAGATTATAGGAGAATACTATATCAGATTTTTGCAGGTTGTAAAGTGTTTAAGTGCTGTAATCTTGCTTCAGAGCCTGGGGGTATGTATATGTGTGTCACTTTAACTTGGGTTTTGTTACCAAATAACCTTGGATGCTCAATTTTTGCCTGGTAGAAGATATTTGTAATTAATAAAAAGAGCTTATGCAATTACCATGGTCTTTAGTTGACACGCTGCTTCAGTATATTCCCTTATAATTGCTGAAACATACAATAGTCTTATGGCTGGACAATAAACCTTCTAATCCCAAATTAGCATGCTCCTCTTCATTTAGAAAAGCTACTTTGGAGCTAATAGCAAGGATTGCTGCTCAGTATTTGCATAATGGCTTTTAATGGGAAATCCTGCTCAAACAGCTCCATTGTTCTGTTTTGTCTTGTTCTCATGTAACTTTTTTTAGGTCAGTTTTCTTCTGGCTGGGTCTACGCTGGCTTCCCTTAAAATGAGATTAACAGGCTGTTAGAGCTGATTGTACTTGCTAGTGGCTTATTTTAGAGTGGGGATCTCTGCATCTACATGCAAGTTTTGTGATGACAATTTCCAGAGGCCTTAGGAAAGGAGTAAGCCTGTCTCATGGAGGAGCATCCTGGCTTGGAAACAAGCGAACACTGCCTCTGGATGTGGTTTCCCCTAAGTATCTGTAGGCAATTAAGTGCAGTAGTAGGTCAAATAAACATGAAGCTGCTGAAGTTCCACTATGGTAAGCTTTCTATATGTAGCCTCACAAAGCAAACTTAGTGGATGCTGTCAGTAGCTTCTGTAGTACCAGTGTCAACTTTCAGGGCTTTCTTACAGTCCCCATGACTTACATATTATGACATACTATTTCATAGCATTTACATACTCTGTAGCAATGAGCTCTTTTTCCTAGCTGTTAAAAACTGGGCTGGTGCCTTTCTGGTAACCTGTATTTATGGATACAGGTAGAGGTGAACATCACAGCTCATTTTTATTTCCTTTATTCCACAAATTCTTCTGATAAGGTTTTGTCTAGGAATACAAACTGGATTTATACACCCTGCCAACCGGTGAAGTAACCACAGCTTGTACCCTAAGTGAGAAATTCTTTATTGAAGGCTTGCACATGATAAGAAAACGTTTTGGTTGTGCACTAGTGTAACATGTACAGAAACAGAAATGCACGCAACTGGGGTTTCTTACAACTGTGAGAGGATTCTTTATGGCAGCGCTAACTTCTAGGCTGGGCTTGCCAGGTAACTAATAAAACACAATTTATTTTCTTGGTCTTGTTTGTCACTTCCAGAAGACAAATGTTCTTGGGGCTCCTTCCTAAAAGCAGTTCCCCAATGTACGTGGAGTGCAGCAAGCACGGAAACATGTTTGGTATCAACAATGGGAACACCAAGTACAGCAGTAGTTTCTAAGCATTAGACAGACATGGTGGTGACTTTCACACCTAAAAGGGATGAAATGGGAGAATTGTTCACCTGCGTAATAAATACGCATCAAAGCTAGCAAAAGAGTGTGTATCAAGGAAGCCCAGCTATCTCCTTGAACTATTAGGCCATCCTTTGGAGTTGGAATTGCGAAAGAAGAGTGAAATAACCTTTTTAAATCAATTCTAGGGCCAATTTCATAAGCACTTCAAACAAATCATGTATATTACACTGCAAATGTATGTGCAATTACGGAATTGTTGCTCATAACTGCAGTGCTTTCTGCAGCCCTTTTTAGCTGTCATGATCCCACATAATAACAAATATAGTTCCTAATGACTGAGAGATGATACAGAATGTCGTGTACAGTCACTAACTGGTGCTTCAGACTGGAGTTTGGACCCCAGATGAGAATAAGCACCAGACGTTGGGCATTGCAGCCCCTCATTGCAATGGGCCACCAAGTAGTGTAGCTGCATTTGGAAAAGTGGAAGTTCCCCATGTTCCTTTTGGAGTCTCAAGGGTGTTTGTGGCTTTGTTTCATAGCAATGGAACTGATGAGAATCATGGATTGCACTACACGTCCAGCCCAGCATGTGAAAACTTCCTCATCTCTCTTTAGGAAAAGTCTGATAGTAGAAAAGCTACCTGTGTTCAGTGCTCTCTCACTATGTTTTTTGCAGCATATTGCCAGGTGCTCTACGGAAACAAGGTACTCTGGGCCAGTGGGCAGCAACTCGGATGTGAAATCTATGCAGCAGTGGCAGGGAGCACAATCACTGTCTGCAAGTCCTCTACAGCATCATTATTTCAAGCTTTCTGGTTCAGACAGAGCTGACATTTGCTTACCTTGAATACTGATGGATGCTTCTCCCTATTGTTACAGCTTTTTACCCTGTAATTAGCAATTGTTTCTCCCTGAATACTTAACCAGTGTCCTCTCCTCCACAGAAAGGGCCCTCATCAGGGACGGACAGAGTGAAGAAGGGTGGATCCTATATGTGCCATAAGGTAATGTGGAAAGGCCTGTGGTATTGTTGATCTTTCTTCTAAAAGGACTTGACAATAAAATGATCTTTGGACAGTTTCCCAACAGCTTGTTGAGGGGTTCCATGCAATTTAAGGAAAAGGAATACCTAATGTTCCTAAGGACTTCTTTTTTGTTAGCTTGGAATTAAACAAGCCCTTTTAGGGCTTTTTTAGATTTAGAAGTTGAAATTTATGTATGCTTCTAATGCTTGTTTCATTATAGTGCTTGAGTGATGCTTGTAAGAATAGAAAGCATGGATGTGACTTTTTGAGAATGACTCAGGATATCGGGTTTGCAGAAGGGAGATGAATGTTTCAGCTCAGTCAATAGCACCCTTGAAATGGTTTCTGAAAGGTTTGGATACCACCACAGTGCAATGGCTGTTCCTGACATAACTCAGGTTTTAAACTCTGTTCACACAGTGCTGGAAGAAATGCTCTTTGTGCATCTCCTTTTTCATTAAAGCTGTCCTGCTCTTCTTCCCTTTCAAAGCCTGCAGCTGGCAAATCCTCCTCGTAATTAGATTAAATTTTCTACAATGAGATCCCATTTTCTACACTGATTTCCTCCTTAGGTGAAATCAATGTCAGATGTTAATTAGCAGTTTCGATTAAATTAACACTGGAATAGACTTTTCAGTGATGAGTAATGTGACCCATTTTAAAGGGTTGTGAAGATTCTGGTCCGTCCTAGTCTTTTTTTTGCGAGGTGATAAAACTAGGCTGTCCATCATGGCAGAACCCCCACTGAATACTATTAGTACAACGGCTCTTTATTAGGTGTCTAAAAATCTGTTCCCACTAAGCTATCTGTGCTATTGCTCCTTTCCATCTCAGAGCTGACAAAGGCTGAAGTTGCACCTTCTTATATGTATGCTTAGTAACTACTTTTATGTTCAAAATAGTTCAGCCTGTGAATCCTGTGGTGTCATGTTGAGGGTCAGGGTAAACCTCTGCAGTGTGAGATAGCAGCGTGCACTGTGCTTGTTCAGGACGAAAGCTGCTCTCTGGCTCTGCACCCATATGGAAGAGCTTGTGAGGAACTGCTGGTGAATCTCCTTAGATGGAGATACTGTTAACTCATGGAGATAAGCATGGAGATATGGCATTCCTTTGATGACAGAGCTGCTTCAAGTTGTCATCATCCTTGTGGTTCTATGAATGTTTGGTACCTGTGCCCAAACTCCTGAAGGGGTCTGGGATAAAGGAGAAAAGCTGCCTTCTTCTCCCTGTTCTCCTCTGCTCCTCCACGCTTCCCCAAAAAGGGAGAGGGAAACCATGTTTGCTTTTTAACTCAGCCATGCCAGAAGTCTGCAGCTGAACCGGCCTTTATGGAGGTGGTGCGGTTTTCTGTCAGAGGCCAGGAACCTGCAGGAGTATAGGAACAAAACCACTGAGCCAGGTCTTTTGAAGTAATGTCAAAATGGGGCAGAACTTGGATTATACTGGAGTTGCTATACAAACACACAGTCTGTGCTACCCCAGTACTTCATTAGTGAAATTACCAGTGTGCCTGTCCTTCCATGGCACGATGGGTAACTGGTTTTGGGTGCTCAGTCTGACTTAAAGCAGCAAACATCTTAAATGGGTTGGTTCTGCAGTTTGGAAACCACCATTCCTAATGCCGGACAGTTGAGGATCTGCAGCACTGTGAATAGCACGTTCTTGTTTTTTCAAGGAATGTAAGTATATTCATGTGCCCTGAGACATAGCCAAATCTGTACAGCCAAGGGACATAAAAACCATGTTACACACCAGTGTCTGTACCGGTCTGTAAAGATGTCTGACCTTGTCCTTTTTAGATTCATTTGGCTAGCAGCCTTTCTTAAAATAACTGGTACAAAGCACCCTGCAGCAGTCCTTTTCTGAATCTTATAAGATGACATTTTTGGTCTAAATTGGTCTGTCACAGAAATATCAAATCCTACAAGCACAAGACAAGCAACACTGGGAATGAAAGCACAGAGCCATTTCCTACTGACACACACCAGTAGCTGTGTGTGATGTGTGTGAGGACAAGTCCTGTGCATAATCTTGTGCCCCCTTCTCACTTACTTTAAGAAATAAAAGAGCAATGGTGGTTCCTCCTTTCATTCCTGTGAGGCGGCTGCTGTGTAACTGCAGCCCATTCAGGAAGAGAACAGCACTCAAAGGCATAGCACAACAGTGCTCTAGGAATATCTGAAATGCAATTGAATCATTTTATCAGTGCCTTAACTTTAAATGTAAATGTTTTTATAGTCACCAGGCCAGATTATATCTCAGTTATAGACATCCCTAGATTATTAGCCACAGAAATATTGGAAAGCAGGTTGCCTCCAATTATCCTGTTTGTGTTGCATCTTTCACTGAGATGTTTTTTGACACATGCCAGTACCTGTCCATTTCCAGTTATTCCTTAGTATGCTGATACACCCAGATCAGGGCACCAAGATGTGCTCTCCTCTGAGGAGAAGCAGAATGGTTGTTCTATCCATTTCCCAGGGTAGGATTATTATTAGTTGACATGTTATCAGATGCTTTGCCATTCAAACTACCTTTTGTATCAGCTGCAGCTGGCCTCTGTATGTAGTGGGATTCCCCTTATTTCTAACACAGTGACTTTGATCTGTATCAGTTCACTGACCTTTCATTTGAAATGATTTGCTGCATCAATCTAACAAACTCTTCCCTAGAGAAGCACAAGCTGTGGGTGCTCTGAAGTTCACTTGTTCTGCTTTTTCTGTGCAGTCCTACTGCTACAGGTATCGGTGTGCAGCCCGTAGTCAGAACACTCCCGACAGCTCTGCTTCCAACCTGGGATTCCGCTGTGCAGCAGACACCTTGCCAGAGCTACAGTGACTACAGCGTACACTGCAGTGTCACATCAAGAGAGCAAGGGCTGAATTTCACCCAAGGAAGAAGAGACGTGTGGAGTAGCACTTGCTGATGACACTAAAACTTCCTGCTGAGGAAAAAAATCCAGCACTACTCAACACTGCTTGAAGAACCTTTATGTATTTATTTTTGGGGAACATGGCCTGGACTTTCACCCTGACCAAACTTTTTATCAGTGATTTCTGTTGATTGTAGCACAAGTATTCTGGAGGTAACCAGCACAAAACTGAGCAGAAATATGCCAGTTGTGTTTTTAAAGGTTAATTAACAGCTACTTTAGAGATGTTCTTTATTAAATAGTTTTATTTATGCATAGTTCTGAATTTCTACACTCAAATCCAATAAACAAGGACTTTATAATTCTATATGGCTTTAAAGGACAATTGAAAGAGTGAAGAGGGAGGACTCACAGAGAGCAAGCTGTCCACATGGGCTGTTAGTGCAACCATGCCGTTATGTTCCTGTTGCAGTGAAAAATCAGTCCAGAAATGTGCTTTTTCTGGTGAGATACTTAATCCTCTTTATGAAGTGCCTTCCGCAACTGAAGGATGCTAATCTTCAGGGTGATGGTGATTAGAAACATTGTACATATTTGAATAAAACTTCATGCATTTATTTTTGCTGAAGACTTTTACTGATGGAAAAACAATTTCCCCTGAATTTCTTGGATGTGCTGTAGGCTTATTTTGGGGACTTGCAAATTGCAAAAATGGCATCATTATAAACTGAAGTTTACAAATGATTCCACTTGAATAAAGATCACTAAAGTGAAAAGATGGCAATGTAACTGTGAGCCCTGACGCCTAATAAGGTAAGCTTTGAAACTGTTCTGTTAATAAATTGCACTTAAAAGGAAATTTTAGCAGGGAGGGAAGCAGGACTAGTGAGAGCCACCCTGTTAGGGGATCTGAACGTACTTCACGCCTTTCACAAAGTGTTTTGCACTGCCACCCACTCCAGGACCCAGCATCTGGTTGTATTTCTCCATTGGGCAATTGCTTGCTCCAAGTGCAGACTGAACCAGAAGCCAACTCTGCAGTATGGCTGCAGCAGCAGCAGGACTGTCCTTACAAACAGGTCCCTGTCCTCTTACAGGCTGTGGCACTGCCCACGTGTAAACTGAGAATAACGGGGCTGTCCGGCTGGCTTTTAATGTGTGAAAAACACTGCACATTAACAACTTTGGCACTGATGTATCCCTGCCAACATTGTGTTTTCTGCAGTAAATGGGGTTTGGGTTTAACACAACCTAGGGTTAATACAAACCCATCGCTTGCCAGCTCCTTCCCTGCCAGTGCTCCATGCTGAAAAGAAGACGCTGGAGAACATCTTGGGAGCTCTTCAGCAAATACCAGCCTCTGGTGGGGAATAAAGGCAATTCTTGCAAGTGGAGGGGGAAGAACTATTCAGAATGCACCATTATGACCTGGCACTCACAGAAGCATGATAAAAACTGTGGCAAATATTTTGTGTGATAAGGACTGCTTCAAACAAAATGTTTAATTAAAATCTATGCATTCCAACCATCTATTTTACTGAGGAATAGTGAAAGATTCTTTCTATTTATCTTTATTTCTGTCTGTCTTTCTGAGAGGCATGTCTTTGCCACAAGAAGGAATATACTTCATGAAGGACTTTGGCTGGAGTTGGTTTGGTTTTTATTCTGGAAAAAAAATCCTAGAAAAAGACACACAATTGAAAAAATTATTATGAATTCAAGTAAACAGTTTCATGATCACCATCAGGTATGTCATCATTGTGCTGGTGTTGGCATGTGGGGGAAGATCTTCCTGTTTGCCTGTGGAGATGGTGGAGTGTGTCTCATTTATCCTGCCTTTGTTAGGGTAATGGCTTCTGTGTTTTACTAGAAGGTCTTTCATTAAGTATCTTTGAAGATTTCAGTAAGAAAGTAAATCTCTCCAAACTCTAGTGAGTATTGAAATATTGATAATCATTACTGCACTTTGCGGGTAGAAAGGAGGAGGAGGATTTCACCAGTCGAATAGTCCTCAGAGCCACTGGGTTGGATTCAGTGTGAAAGAGAACACTAAACTATGGAGAGGTAGACTAGGACTCTGAAACTGAAAGGAACCTGAAGGAAACAGTGAACAGAAATTCAGCAGATGATAGAAACAAGGGTCTGTTTTCTCTTCCAGTTGCTTTTTAGGGGATTTTTTTTCTTTAGTAGATAAAGCACTAGCACTACAGCCCTGGGCAGCTGTAGTGCTAAGGCAGTTCAAAGCACAATGCACGTGCTCTGTGAAAAAGGCCATTAACAACTGCTGTGATGGTTTAAAAGTCAATGACAACGTATTATTTAATGTTCTTGCAAAGCCTTTCATGTGGCTGGCTGTTTTTCAACAATAGCTCTCTTATTCCACACTGTGGAAGCTTGTCCTGACCAGGTAACTGATATTTGCTTCACTTGCTGCAAACAGCATCAGCTGGCTTGGACAGCAAGGGTTTGATTGCAGAGACAGATGGCTTGGCAGTGTTCTCTGGTTTAAGGCTAGTGATGCAAGGGCTAGATATCGCTAACGGTGTTTGGAGGTGTTTTGTGTTTTGGAGGTGTTTTGTTGGGAATCTACACTTCCTTAACTACTCACAATCATGCCAAGTACATATTCATAACAGGAAGCTAACAAACCGTGCCGCCCTCCTGAAAACGAGGAATGCAGATGGTGTAAAACTAGTCTTGAAACTTTTTCCAGGAGGAAAAGAGGAAGTAGATTGGATCATCCGTTCCCAGCCTTCCAGTCCTGCAGGCTGAAAGTGGCTGGCATAGTGCCCTTTAGAAGAAAACCAGATAAGGTTCCACAAAGAACAAGAAACCCTGCACTCCAAGCAGCACGTATTCCAAATACCAGGATCTGGAAAACTGCTCTGTAGAAGCAGGCACCTTAATCAGGCAAGGAATAAAGATAATGGCCACTCAGCCATTAGTAGTAAACTACTTCTGACAGGCAGCTGAAATCCTGTCAAAGGTTGTGGATACAGTTAAAAGATCAAACTGCACAGCAAATAACCCTCAGGGATTTGTGCCACAGACAGCACAATGTGCATGACTGTAAAAAGCAGCACTGCAGGTTGTCTGTCAAAGCTGGGGGGGAATTCAAAACAACCCTGTTTGAAGCTTCCTTAATCTGACCTTTCTAGAAAGGAATGAAGTAACATACAGTTGCAGAACATACCTCATTCAGCAAGTACTCTTGTGTATCCCTGACATAAGGGGATGCTCAGTAAAGCAGCATACCTGTGTTAGACCAGCACAAACACTACTGAAAGAAGATGCAATGACGTCCCTCTGGTGGGGAGGGACAGGCCTTGCTTAATGCTGTCTGGCTCTGTAGAAACTGTGAAATCAGTTAGTAGCTGAAAGGAACACTTGTGTAACTGCCACCCATTCAACAAGGTAAAAAGACAAATTTGTTGTTCAGATGTATTGAAATAGATAATTTCTTGTTTAATCCATCTCCAGAAGTCAGGATAACCATCATACCGCTTAAGACTGGAGTGTCTGAATTTGCTTCCTGACTGTGTGATAACAGTGCTGGAAAGTAATATGGACATGCTGCTTGCTATTACTGCAGAAATCTTACTTGATGAGCTTTGGGATAGATGTCATCCAAAAAGATGGGCTGACTGTACTTGGAGCCTGCAGAACTGCAGGATTTACACACAAGCTACATGGTAACGAACTTGAACCAGTCACTCAAAACCTGGTTTTGGCATGCACCTGGATGTGACTGGAGATGGAAAAGCAGGGGGTGGGGTCAAAGTATTCAAGCTAATCTTTCTGGACAAAATTTTTTACATCAGTAATCAGTTATTTATGTTTTGTGGAACAAAAAATTAACAGCAAATAATTTAAAGAAAGTAATTTATTTGCACAGGATTTAAGAAACCTCCTGCCTTTCTCTTAAATGTCAAGATTCTTCAATCATAGAATAGTCAAGGTTAGAAAGGACCTGAAGATTATCCAGTTCCAGCCCCCCTGCAATGGGCAGGGACACCTCACACTAAACTATGTCACCCAAGGCTCTGTCCAACCTGGCCTTGAACACCGCTAGGTATGGAGCATTCACAACTTCCCTGGGCAACCCATTCCAGTGCCTCATCGCACTCTCTTGTGTAGTTTTCAGCAAGGTTTCTTCTTGCTACCACATATCCTTTCAGTGTACCAGTGTTCAAGTTCATTCCTTTTGAAAGGTACAAACCAAGAGAGCTGCTCTAACATACAGCAAGCTGTCAGAAGAAAACAGGAAAAAAATCCAAATATCAGGCCTGGCTTTATTGTGGAACATCCTGAAGCTCTAGTACTCCCTCATGGCACCCACCTCAGAAACAGTCTCTAGATGTTGCATGAAGTTATTCTCAGTATCTTGACTTTTAGTTATTGCTCAAAACCAAGTGCTTTCTTGGTGGAATACGCAGTTTTAGTTAACTGCAATTTAACTGCTAGAGAAAATCATACTCATTAGGTATGTTTCCGCCTGAAAACCTATGGAGAGCTCCCTGAACAAGCATTTGGTGTAGAAAAGAGGGAGCCGTCCCAAGGTAAGAAGGAAGCACATGTGCGGGAACCACAGTAGCAAGGTTTCCTCAGTCTGTTGTCTTCCTCTAAGGATTTTTGTTCTTCATCAGTTACTGGTAAATTATAGAATCTTCCAGAATAATCAAATGAAAGTTCCTCTCCAGCAGAAATGTCTGTAGCTGCAAAAAGTGCCAGTCTAGGCACCATTGAGTCAACTCGAACTGGCACCATAAATAAATTGGGTTCACAAGAATGATTCAGGAATCTGCCTACATTACCTATGTACATAGGGTCAACAAAGGTCTCCATTATCTCACCATTATGGAGGTGCTCCCTTACTGCTATAATATAGTTTGAATCCTTTGATGTCTGGGCCTGAATTCTTCTACTTGCCTCATTAAAGCCTAAAACTTCACCAGCATATTCACAGACAAATCTTCCTTTAGCTATGAATTCCAGTGTACGGAGACCCCACCCTTTCTTCTCAGTCTTGAACACCTCAAGTCTGAACTGCAACCCCCTCTGAACAACCCTATTTGGACAGGATTCACCACAGTGGCACATGGCATTGCATTCAAAAACAGGCCTGGCGTACTCCTCCTCTTCCTCTGTAGGCCTCAGGCACAAACTGTTGTAATTTTCACCACGGCAAAGGCACGAGCACACGTGAACCACACAGGAGCTAGTATGACAGAAACATCCTGGAAAGGTGATTTCAGTGGGATCAATGCCTCCATCTGCTCCAGCTACGTTGTCTGGGCTGTACTGTGAAAAGAACAAGAGTCAAATCCTCATCACGCTCAATGCTTCTTTCCACAGAGCTATCCAGTTTTTAAGAAGCTTGTGTTTGGCAGCGCCTCATCTCTGAACTGAAATCATAGAATCGTAGAATCAAAGAATAGTTAGGGTTGGAAAGGACCTTAAGATCATCAAGTTCCAACCCCCTGCCATAGGCAGGGACACCTCACACTA
>JANHGB010055572.1:0-18198 GCA_026283785.1 Coracopsis vasa
AACTTATAGGGCTCAATCTCCATCTCTCTTTCCTGTACCACCACTTCCACTTGCACTAGGGCTGGGCCACTACTGAACATGGATAAAGTATTCTTTCTCTGGTTAGAATGTCACTTCTCTAGCAATAGTTCAACCCATATGGACCCCAAAGTCCCATTAAATAACCTCAGTCTTTGTGCTGTCACCTCTTTAATGCCAGCTGACAGCTCATTGAAAATAGCAAGAAATTTAAAAGTGTGTCTCTGCTAATATAGAAGTTACATGAGACAACCTCTATTTTATGTGCCTGCAACACAGCAAAGCATAGCAGGGCCAGATCCTGCACTTGCAGAAAGCTTGAGAACTCCATTTAAATAAATGGACCTATATCAGTTTACACCAACAAAAATATGGTCTGCACGACTGCACTTTATGCCTTGCCCACTTCCCATACAGGCTTTCTTAAATACAACGCTATCTGTTGAATTCAATAGAAAGCTCTTATGCCTGCTTTTCCTCACATAAGAAGCAAGTTTAAGTCCCATGACTGTACCCTCAAGGCTATTTAAGCATTTCTCTTCCACTGATCTTCACAGGGGTTACGTAACTGTCAGTCTTTGAGCTACTTGGCCTTTCTATTTTGTCTCCTAGGAATTTCTGGGGGCAGTGTGAGTATTTCTAAGATGGTGATTAGCTTTAGCTGCTCTAGCCTCTGCGTCAGATGACTCAGAGTTGAGTTTAGACATAAAAATAAAATTATCATCTTGGTAAATGGGGTAACTGTCCCTATTTCGTGCTCTTCAATCATAGAATAATGGCACTTCTAAACACATCTTCAGTGATAAGGCAAGTCAACTGCAAGGCAGCAACTATAGAGAGAAGGTCAGTGGAGTTTTGATAATGCCTTTCCTCACACTTATCACATTTTCTTTCATTATTGGCAATACACACAATTGCTTTAAGGTGCCAGCCTGTGACTGTGGCACCACTGTGTCAGGGATGATGGTCACTTAATGAAAGTTCCTGCTCCAGAGTTCTTCCACAGTCTTTCTGCCTTCACTCCTGGCTTATTTCCAGCAGCAAAGGAGAAGGCAAGGAGATAACTCATCCAAGAAAAAATGTGTAAAACCATGTTAGAGCTTGGTGTCTGTGGTCTGGACCCTCTCAAGGGTTGCCTGACATGAGCAGTTCAAGGAGCAGAAGGTGCATAACCCAGAATCTGATACTGAAGGAATGGATCACTTCATCCATGCTCTGTGGGCCTGACCTGTGGCCAGCTGTCAGGGAGGGAGCCCAGCCAGAGCTACCATCAAGCTCACCCTCTGTTGGTTCTGTTGTGGGACTAGTTGGTGAATATCTGTGTAGGGATATCCATGTTGGACAACAGATGGCTGAAACACTGCCTTTTTCCCCTGCTTCTCCCACCTTTCTACTGAAAACCCCATCTCTCTAAAGCAGAATTCCAAACCCATGGCACAAAACTTCTTCACTCCCTAGCCTGGCACCCCTCCAGCACCACACATGCAGTGCCTAGCTTCATCCCCCACTGCCATCCATCCTTTCTCAAAATGCTGATGTTTCACCTTTAGCTTCTCTGATACTCAAGGTTTCCTTCACTCTCCATCACTGCATGTTCCTTTCTTCCCCAACTCAGACCTGAAGATGACATTTCCTTCTTATCCCACATCCTTTCAGCAGAGCTTCACCTCCTAGCACCACAAACCTTCTTCCCAATCTCTTTTATTCTTTACTTGCAACTGCCAGCCCCAACTATGGTTGAGTCCCTGTGCAGTATATGGTGCAAAACCCAAGGCTTCAGGTGTGGCAGTCATAAACTGCTGTTACAGAAGTAACTGTTTGCCATCAGCTCCATAGCAATTACCTATATTCAGGCCCTCTCTTTTTGGCATGTATGAGATGACTTAGGCCTGCTTCGTAAGTGTCTGTGAGGACTTAGGCAGGTAGATGCATTATCTTCAGTCTAGAAAAGATAACATGTTCCTGGATCGGGTATCACTGGACAATTTCAAAATCCAAGCAAGAACATTAAAACAGTCTAGGTGAATGGCTAGTCCATTTCACATGCTGTTGGCTGCTACTGGCCATAGGCAGTTAGCATCCCAAACCTCTTATTTATAGCTTCTCACTACTTCACACACCCTTCATTCACTGAACTTGATGCTGAATCCTTAGTTGAACACTGTCAGTGATTTTTGAAAGCACAGTTGAGCCATGTAGTTTCAGCACCTTTGTTTCCTCTTCCCACTCATTTTTTTGTCTTCTCTAAAAGTGTTGCAATACCTTAAAGTGCTGGTGTGATATTTGAAAGAGAACCGGCAAACACGCAACGCCTCCACCCCCCCACCCCCCCCGCTTTCTTCCATTGTTTTTCACTTCTTTGTATCATTTACAGGAATTTTCTCTAGGTTTTTATTTTTCCTTCCCCTCTGTCATTTGTTTTGCTGTAAAACTTACAAATTTGTAGCAGTGATCAGCAGGTATAGAGATATCAGCAGATATGGGGTAATATTCCATAGAAATTTTTTGGCAGATGCGAGCCTCTTAATCTAAACTGATGGCAAAAACGTAGACCAGGGAGATGGATGTGTTAAGTTTGTGTTGTGACAGCAATTTCATTGCAACACCCATCTCCTGAAGCCAACAGGAACCATTTGGCTGGATTTCACAGGAATTTGTGGACAGGGTGTGGTGGCTCAGGTCAGACACGAGTGGAAGAGCACAGTGAGAAACTTACACTTCACACATCAGCAGTGACCTTTGCTTTGCTCCTTGCGCTGCTCTTTGGGATGAAAATCAAATGCAGCTGCTACCTATCAGGTTGGAAGACTGACAGTCTCCTTCACTCACTCTACACAGCTGAGAAAACAAGGTGAACCACATTTTACTTTGTGCCTCATTTCTGTGGCATGATGGACAGACTGTAAAGTACTTCCTTATCTCAGGCAGCACCTTTGTGCCTGGCTGGTCCCACTGAACTCAGTGGTTGGGGTACAATTCTGCAGGAATGGGCTGAGCAACTGAAAAAGTGCCAGCTGATGTACTTACACATTCTGGGGACTGACCCAACTCCAATTAAAGGGAAAGATTCACATTATCTTCAGAGTTCTGTCAGTCTGTTCCCATAAGCCAGTCAGCCAAAGTTCAGCTGGTCTGTGCTAAGAAGGGTTTATCCCTCCTCTGTGTAGGTGGGAGTAGATGTCTTTCCCAGAGGATGTAACTCAGTGAAAAGAATGGCCCTCTAATATTCATTTTACTTTCAGACAAGTGCATAAAAAGGCTTCTGCTCTTCCATATCTCCAACAGCCTGCATATTGGTGCGCTCCCACAAGAGCCAGAGAATATGGATTTCAGTAGCTTCAGATGGGTCTGTGCTGGAAAAGAAAATGTGTTTGTCTTCAACTTCCATGTATAATGTTCATTTAGGGGCCTGTAGATATTATCAATTTGGCCTGGGGAAAAAAATCTATTTTTCACACTGATGATATATGTTCACAACTGTTAGGAGTCCCACACTCCTTTGCAAAGAACTTTTTGTTGGAATTTCTTACTGTAATGCAAAAGGAAAAAGATAAATGATCTAGTCTTCCTTGTCTGAATCCTCACCAAAGGTAAATTTGCAGAGCTCAGAAAAACTCACTCTGAATTCAATCTAAAGAACCTGATCTTTGTATCAAACTGATGGCTTCTTTGTCTTCAACTAGATTGGAAATGTAAGTGGTTCATCATTATGCATCAATATATAATGGTAATGAAACTATATAAAAACCTACCCATAAATCCACAAAATATCAAACGAAACAACAATCATATAATCATACGATTTTGGGGGTTCGAAGGCACCTTAAAGCTCATCCAGTTCCAAACCCCTGCCATGGGCAGGGATATCTTCCACTAGATCAGGTTGCTCCAAGCACCATCCAACCTGGCCTTGAACACTGCCAGGGATGGGGCAGCCACCGCTTCTCTGGGCAACCTCTGTCAGGGCCCTCACCACCCTCACAGGGAAGAACTTCTTCCTCAGATCTAATCTAAATCTCACCTTTTTCAGTGTAAAGCCTTCCTCCTTGTCCTATCCCTACTCGCTCTTCTTAAAAGTCCTAATACTGACCCCTGAGGAACACCACTTGTCACTCATCTCCACTTTGTCATAGAACCATTGATCACAACTCCTAGGGCGCAACCATCCAGCCAATTCTTGTCTCCTGAGTGCTCCATCCATCAAATCCACACCTTCCCAATTTAGAAACAAGGATCTTGTGCGGGACAGTGTCAAATGCCTTGCACAAGGCCAGGTAGGTTGCGTCAGTTGCTCCTCCCTTATCCACCAACTCTGTGGCCCCGTCATAGAAGGCCACCAAGTTGTTAGGCATGATTTGCCCTTATTGAAGCTGTGTTTGCTGTCACCAACCACCCCCTTATTGTTTATGTTTCTTAGCATAGTTTCCAGGAGGATCTGCTCCACAATCTTGCTGGGCACCGAGGTGAGACTGACCGGCCTGTAGTTCCCAAGGTCTTTCTTTTTTTCCTTTTTAAAAATAGGGGTTCCAGTCAGCAGGAACTTCACTGGACTACCCCTTAATTGAAGAACTGAAGTGTTCAGTGCAATCTTTCTACCAGTTTTGCTGTTTTGGGTACTGTGTTTCACAGCATGTTCCCCAGCGAGAGTGGTTTTGGTCTTTATTGGTACCTCAGGCAATATGCTGTGTGTATTACAGCCATCAGACTCCTCTGCTGTTCCTACCTCTCTAGCAAATTCAAGGTCCCTGCAGTTCTCTGTTTTCCACTGGAAAATCCCACAGTGGGTTTTTAGAGGGCCAGCCTTCTCTGAAGGTCAGTCTACATGCTTCTACATGAGCCAAGGGATCCCAATTTTGCCTAAGAACAAGCCTGGTTGATTGAGCAGTTGGGGAGAGGAGAAAGTATGAGGGACATTTGTAAAGGTACCGCTGCTGAGGTTTTTTGGTGCAGGACAGAAAGCCTGGGCCACTTTATGCAGGTCCTGGGATCAATGATCATTTAAGCTACATTTAGTTATGAAAAAAAGCCTTACTTGCCAACTCAGTGCTTCTGCCCCATGAAAACAAGCTGAATTTTTTCACCCATGCAGCAAGACTTTTCTTTCCACTAGGAGTGGGTTTCTCAAGGGATAAGGACCAAGGAATTCAAGGAGGCTACATGTGTCACACATCACTCTGTAAACATCATCCAGAGCATGGTGCGTATTCTGTTTCACATGATGGTTCAGTGTCGCCCATCACACGTATTTTGGTTGTATTATCTCTGAAATGCTTACTGCCACATTCTCAGGCTCTGTGGTCCATAGAAATGCCCAACAAATTTAATTTTTTAGGGTGTTCATGTTGAACTCAATGGTAATCAAAACTATTTGAATTTAAAACGGCACAGAGTTAACACTAACTGAGCTTTCCCACACTAGGCAAAATGAAGTGAAAATGCAAAGCCTATGAAGAATTTTTTTTTCAATTACATATACACCTACATGTAGTGGAGTTCCTACTTGATTGGAGTATTGACACATTTGTTGATGGAGAGCTTAAAATATTTTTGTGTGGCTGGTGCATGAAACATAATTTTAAGTCTTATTACTGCAACAGGTAATGCCAAATTCAGGAATTTTGTCCCTTTACCAGAAAGGCTGGGAGAGACTTCTGTCCATTTATAGCCCTGAATCTGTGCCAGAACATGGGTGCCTTTATCCTTTTTTTCCTTAAAGGAACTAAATGCAGTACTTTCTCTTCTAATGGAACATTGTTATTGCTTTGGTTGTGACCTTTTCTAAAGCAGCATAGCAGTGAAAGCATTCAGTAAATTGAATTGTTTGTTCAAATCTCTCCTCAGACTGAACGAGCTCAAGGCCATACCTACCTATTATATATAAAATCTTCAATAAATCGTGTATTAGGCCCTGGGTATAAGAACTAGTAACCAGGTCTCCCAAGTTAAAACTTTATCCTGCAAGTCAAAAGCATAAAACATCCAATTATTTAACCTAACCCAAGCCAACCTAACCCAACCAAACCCATGTAAACACAATGGATTTTATAACTATTTCTGCAAACAGATGAATATTAGGAGAGGCATTTTGACTGCATTTCATGTAGCTTTTTTTTTCCTCTATGACCTAGAAGGTTCTCCAAAATGTTGGGTCAACATGAGTGCAGATTTTGCAAGGGGTATGCTCAGCATAGTGAGGCAGAGACAGATTTGTTCCACATATTTTTATAACCCTTGTGTATCATCCAGCCATTCACCCTGAGCTGGCATTTAACATGAAAATCCTCTGATAGGGAGAAACTCACACAATGGTGGTAGCCATGGGTCTGGCAGAAAGCACACTGGCTTCCAGGAGCTGTGGGTTCTGAAGGCCAAAGTCCTGTGTTTATACACAGAAGTGTTTCTGGATGGACAGTTGAAGCAAATGTTTCTCACACAGCTTTTTTCTCACATAGCTTTTTTGTAGTCGTGCCTCAGTCACAACCCAGTGGAAACTCTTGCAGGGGTGAGAGGTTAGTTCAAACTCCATGGCTCATTGGGTTCTTGGCTTCTCTGCCCATTAGCATTGGCAGTTATCTGCGGCAGCAGACACAGGGCAATTGATTATTCTGTTTTTATTCCATTCTAACTATCCATGGACATTCACAATAAAACTGCAAAAAAAGCAAACTATTGGTAAAGAATACAGATGCCAGTGAGCCACAGAGGGCAGGAGGGGCAGAAACCTGCAACAGAAATGCATCATGCTGCAGATATTCTCAGGGAAAAACTGGGAGCGGTTGATATCAAGTGAGAGGTGCTCAAGCAGAAAGGTCATGTAACAGCAAGGATGGGACTCAGAGTAAGGGTACAGAAAAGCCAGAAGGCAAGGAAGAAATTGGATGGAAGAGAAAAGTGAATCTTTTTCTGGTGCTGCATGACATAAAAAATCAGGCCCAGAAGGGATCTGCTGGACTGCTGTGCTGTGATGACTTCTGATCACATCTCTTTATTTTGATGATTTCAACTTCCTGCCTGAATTTATTTGTGATCAGTGTCCCCTTGCGTCAATATGGTCTTTAGATAAACAGCTTTTCTCCCTCCCTAATGTTTGCTCCAGCTGATAACACCGAGTTTGAAAGTGGAAAACATATCCCAACTCCTTTATTCCCCTCATTTATCATAAGAGTTGGGAAATCTCACAGTTGCAGACAGCTGGTGTGGGTTACAGATCCGGATGAAAAATAGACAGTGATGTCTATATATAGGCTTCCTGCCTAAACTCCTGCAGAGATATGGTGACTGCAACCAGTGGAGCCCAGAGAGCCATCCAAATGCAGGTGCCCTCTTCAAAGTGAGATGAAGCACTCTCCAGACTCTAGTGAATATATTAGAGCTTGACTGACTACGGTTGCACTTTACACACATAGCTCATGCATAGGTACTTACCCTGTAGATGCCTAAGGTATCTGGATCTGACTTCCACCCTCACTGAAGGGAAAGGTTTTACTGAATCTCAAAACACAGGACTGAAAGTCTCCTTTGACCAGCATGTCCAAGAAATTAGCATGGGACTCGGAGATGGACATAGGACTGACAGGAGGTCCAAAATCTTGTAGAGCCCCAGTTGTGGGTTTGACCTCAGAAGACCAGATGCCTATAAACTTTTGACCCTGCTAATTTATTTTATGCCTTTTCCATACAAATTAAACTGCAGCAGTAACATTTTTGTTTCTTTCAAATGAGAAAAAAAAAATAAACCCATGAGATCTTCCCAACGTACTGTCTCACACACATTTGCAAGGTAATTTTTAGTTCATTGTTTAGGAGGGCAACAGAATAAGGTGGAAACTTCAATGTGCATGGTTACTTACTGAACTCACAAAGCAGTGTTCAGATTCTCCACTTTCAAATAGGATGACATCTTTTATGAAGACTGCGATGGCTCTCATTATAAAGGACATGAAGAGGTGCATATGAATATAATTTCGAGTACAGTGTAGCTTTCTGTTGGAAGACATGAAATAACATTTCTGAATAGCAAGGCTTCTCAAAAGCATTATTTATTTCTTTACGTTTCTTCTGCCAAGTCATCAACTTACAATTAAACATTAGAAACCCTGAGACAGACTATGTTCTCATGTAAATCACCACAAATCCATTTAAGCCTTTTTAAATCCACAAAACATGTGGCAATGGCAGTGTTACTGCTTTTCCAGTTCTCAGAAAAAAAGGTCAAAATACAGAATGATAGAAAACAGGTCCATCACACTGCTCTCCACTGGAAAAAGAAATGTTTTTGACCGAGCAAACTGTGCTCACGATACAGGTCTGTTTTCTACAGAATGTCTGTACTGTAATGATTCTTTTCAAAGTGAAATGTTACTTCAGGAATAGAAATAAAATCTTAGCAGTTGCTACCAAAATTAACACATATTACAGGCTTTCTGGAGCAATACAAAATATATTTTTATTTAAAAATGACTCATTATTAATGATATTGAGAACACCACCACCATTTTTCTGTCCTTGCCCACTAATATTTTGAAGATTAATTCTGATCAAGTAGGTCTTTTTTCCAAGCAAGACTTTGTATCAGCTTAAGTGAAAGGCCTAATACTCTGGAAATAGGTAATTTGTACAGTCATCAGAACCACAACAGACCTCACTCAGCAACATGATCAAATTACCACCTCTTAATGAGTCACTGTGCATTGACAGAGTTTATGCTCTTAATCTCTGACAATGGCAAGATAATGTGACCGAGCTGAGTCCTCTGTGCTTGCAGGCAAAGGCAAGTCAAATTACACTGTTTCCAACAAATGGAAAGTGTGAACTCAACAGTTTCACCAGCTCGGCTGGCACCTTGCATCTTGCTGAGATGAGACAATTTGCCTATGTGTCTGATTCACGCTTCCCTTGTAGGAGGAGTGGCGACAGTGTGTGTGCTGAGAAACGCAAATATCTTGAAGGTTAAAGCCAATCTTCATATAAGCATGAGAACAACCCTAGAAAATGTATTATTTCCTACAGCTTTCTCTGGGGGCGATGTCTGACCAGACTTTTAAATTGGACAATCATATAACGCATTTCAGGGAAGCCACTGGAAAGTGGCATGAGGAGATGGAAATACATCTAGAAGTTTCTTCTGTCTCATGGAAGTCTACTTTTTGCTGTTTTCCCTTTACATAAACAACATTATAATAGGAGATTATCTTATATATATCTTCTTCTTTGGATGCATCCAAATTTAGATGCCTGAATTTATTATAAACAATAAAGACTGAGGATTAATTCATTTGCTGCAATCTAGGCATCTAATGCCATTTGATATGCTGTAGAGTATCTGCCCATCAATCCATACAGGCCTGGTTCTCCTGAAGGTGCTGCATTACACGTGCCTCCCTTGTGAACATCTCAGAGGCTCTAGCATACCTAGAATGGCTCTGGATATCTACGTCTTCCCGTAGAGCTATAGCAGGAAATATTTCTGAAACAGACTTTGGGAGGTAGCTTTAGGGTGTGATCACCTGCACCATTTTTAATATCTACTTTAGTAGAAATGCATCATTCCATAGTATCCATATATACCATACTGACTAGGTCTCTGCGGACTGTAACGATTACGTAATAATGGCCTCTAACACAGAGATCCATCGCGTAGCATTAGTGAGATGAATCCCCCATAATAATTGGATTGGGCTTTTAACTCTCACACAAAGGCCACAAGCAGCATGCCAGAAAACTGTGGTACTGAAAGATTGAAGAACTTTTCTCCCTTGTCCAACTGAGACTTAACGGAAGTCCTTTGCATCCACCTGTCATACTCACAGCCTGTAATTTAAAGAGCCACTATGTCTTGTGAGTCATCCCCTTACCTATGTGTTTTTCACTCATAGTCTTACCTGAAGAGACATAAAATGATCATAGCAGCTGTGAGAGCAATGAGCGATAAGGTATGTCCAATGGTGTAGCCAGTCTTGACAGTGCCATAGAATGCCGTTTGCTAACGTGAAGGAAAGAAACAAAACATGTCTTTCAAAGAGCTGCCAACATGTATTCCTAAATACACCATCACTGAGCTTTTATTAGGTTTCTTGGTGAGACAAGGAAATCATCCTACTACAACTCCTTCACCCTTTAAAATCACATCCAATAAAGTACATGATTCAAATACCAGCAGTGTGAATATGAAGAATGTGTCCGGTTGCAGTAGAACTTGGATCACTCCAAAACCAGGTTAAAATTTATGCAGGGAAAAATTTATGCAGGAAGGAGTCTGATTTGACACTTGCAGAGACAGCTACATGGTTATAACCTTGTGGAACAAGAATGACCAATGTTCACTTAAACAACGCAGTGACACATTAGCTCTGAGGTGGTGAGTATGATGAACTTCAATCTTGTTAAGGAAGTTTGAAGACAGGACTGGTCTGGCAATTGGTTTGCTTTTGTGGAAGCTAGACATTGTGTTTTGGCAAGTAAAAGCTTAAAATTTTCTCAATGAAATCACAGGTATGTTAATTCAGAAATATATATTAAGTTGGAAATTAGTTTACAGCTCTTCTCTTTGAAAGCACAGAGAGGGCATCTCTGAGCATGGGGCACCACAAGACTTAAATCCAATAGGGAATCCTGGTCTAAATAAAATGTGTAAGTAAGGTAACAAAACTCCAGCTCTCCTAAGGCTCTCCAGCAACACTCTCAATCAATGTATTTTGGTTTTCAGCTTAAAAAAAGGCAAAAGATCAGTTAGTATTTGTTTTTATGAGTTTCTATGAGATATATTTTCATGGGATTCTAGCTCAGTTTGTGGAAAATCTTATTTTTCCAGGCTTTGATATACTGTCCTCTGCCCTCCTTGTCACTATTTTCTATGAAAAATCCAAACAAAAGAACTGCAAAGAGAGTTTAAACAGAAAATCTAAGAGCAACCTTGTTTGGGGAAACATTCTTTAACAACAGGGAGGGCTGACATTATTATATGCTATTTTCATAGGCCTTGACAAGTAGTAGGTACTTTACAGAACCAGTGAGGTTGAGTAGTAATCCTCTAGCATTTGCACAGCCAGCTTGGAGGGGTGTTAAGACAGAGCTTTCAGAGAGTGCAAAGGCTACACTGGTCACACCTCTGTTGCTTCTTAGACCACAGGTATCAAAGATGGTTAAAAGCACAGTGTCTTTACAACCCCATTCCATGAATCCACATCACTAAGAGCTTTAGGTCAGTTACTGAACACAGAATTCATAGCAAGGCTTTCAGGTCAATTTATCTACCCATAACTTATCTTGCCCATATGATGCCAGGAGGCTGTCACGGTGACAGATTCAGCCAGAATGGTATGGTCACACCTCAGTCTTGCTCATCTGCACTGCATAGAGACTTGCACTACATAAAGGAACAGTGGAGATTCCACCTTTCCCCACTGTCTTGCAGATTCCACTCAAAGCTAACTACATATACTCTTGTTTCCAGTCATCTTTGAGTTTGGGATCCCAAAGGCAACTGAGATTTTTCCAGTAAAATCAATCAACTGCATGTTGATTTTGTCTTTTTCTCATTATCTAGTTTCCTTCTTGATTTACAGCAGAAGTGTTCCAGGAAAGACCTGGCCAGCAGAAGGACAGAGCTTGTGGTAGTGGACTGAGTTTGAAGAAGAGGTTGTCCCACACTGTATTTAGGAAAGCAGTGGAATGGGGAAAAGGAAATTAAGAGTTATCACAGGAGACATTGGTAGTGGGGTGGTAAATGGAAACTCTCCAGTGTCAACACAGGTATAATAGGCCTTTTGCTTCTTTGAGTTATTCACAGAAGCAAGTTATGCACAGAAAGATCTTAGTATTATTTAACAAGCAACTCCCTGATTTATATTTTACAAAGGCCAATCCTTCTTGTGTACAGAGACATGGCTCTGCCTTCAGCTTTAATGTAGCATGTGGGGTCATCTCTGTTCTGGAAACAGCAAATACTGACTTCCAAGTCTTCATTTGTGCTTGCTAATGACAATCACTTCCTATTCCACAGGTATCAAAGCAGAGAATTTGACCCAAGATCAAGAATGGAACTGGAATTTGAGTTCAGGTTACTAAAATATTCTTCCTAGAAAAAAGAGGGATCTAGAGAAGTGAAGGAAATGCATGCCAGGATGCCTGGGTTCAAACTGTGGACCTAAACTGATTTACAAAATTAAATTAGGCAAATTTCTCTCTGACTTCTGAAAGCCCCTGCTTAACATAATTAGTTAGGGTACATGTTAAACTGAGATGAACTGAGAATTAGCTGCCTTGGTTGTCTTGATTCCTTGTTCAGTAATCTCTACATTTGTGCCTTGGCAACTGAGATTAGAATGCAAAACAGTTACATTTTTAAGAGAAAAAGAAAAGAAATATTGATATCAAGTCTTTCAGCAGCCCTGTACCCAAACATGTTTTTGGTTCATATCACCTAGCCTAAAGTCATCTGGGCTCCCTCTACAAAGTAAATGAAGGAGGTCCCTTTGGAGAGAAATTTGGGGTGAATGGACCTCTAGAGGTGTCTATTTTCTTCACCATCTTCAGACAGAGCCCATGGGGACATGCAGGGTGCCCCTCCTTTGACCGGATGGAGGCACACAAGGCAGAAGCTGTGCATCATGTCTGACAGCAGAACAGCAAAACACTTGCTAATACATGAATATTAAAGGTCAGCTTGGAGAAGGAATCACTGCAAAGACTGTTAAGTGCACTACGATGGTTGCATCATCTCCTTCTTAGGGACTGCCAGAATTCACAGCTAAAAATTCCTACATGCAGCCTTTACTTATTTTTCATATTTTTCTTGTTGTTTCTGACTTGAAACCAGCAGGTATTAAGACTGCATGAAGTGTTTTCAGCATGGAAGGTTATCAGTCTGTTCTGGACTTCATGTCCCACACAGCCTGCTGCTCTCTTTTTTTTCTATCCCCTTTATTTCTTCCTCCCTAAACTGACAGCCAATTCAACAACAACAAAAATCTATTCTTCTTCACAGCCTAGTACTGCTTGTTCACCCCCCTCAGCCACCTTTCACACAAATTTAGACTTAAACAGCATGACAGAACAGTGGAAATCAAAAGAAAATAATTAAGAAAGAATTAAAAGAACACAATACATGCTCTCTTGGTAACGCGGCACTCTGCCAATGCTGCAACCCACTGGGTCGCCAAAGCATGCCCCAAGAATTCCCAAATCCCCTTTGCAGCTGAAACAAAACCCAGAGCTCTTGACGGAGGACCTTCCAGAGCAGACCTGTAACAATGGCTTTGGTAACATGCAAGTGGTGCCACACAACTTGATCTGAGAAAAGGGACACTTGAGGATGTGAAGTGGTGGCTGACCTGTAAGGCAGACTAAGGCTCTCCTCAGTAAAGCCCTGAAATTCTTTGTGCAAGTTTCCCTTTGCTATTTTCTGTATCCTTTCACTATTAAGGCTAGCTGAGTTCTATTCAGATCCTCCATTAACTCTTTGAGTGCCTTGGTAACGTGTGACTGCACACAAAGACCTACCACCACATATATTTATTCCTTATTGAGATTCTTATGTCTAACGTTCAGAAACACTGACATATACAACAAAAGAAAGGAAGGACATATTCAGCCTGGAGAAAAGAAGGCTCTGGAAAACCTTAGAGCAGTCTTCCCCATGGCAGGGATTGGAACTATATGATCTTTAAGGTCCCTTCCAATCCAAACCATTCTATGATGCTATGATTTCTTCACAAAATTCAGTAACATTGCATGAAAATATGTGTGTTCCTTACAGTTTTCTACATCTTTAGCTGGCTGAGGTCAGCAGAGCAGCACTGATGGCAAGTTGTGTGCTTTAGTGCTTTTTAGGCTTATATTGGTCTAGAAATACCAGAATCACCGTATCTACTTAAGGACAAATATAAATGTGGAGGGCCTGTTTCAAACATGGAAAATCCAGCACCTGAAATTATGTGTGCGCATCACAAAGACGCTGGTCTGATCTCAGGTGCTGGATTTCCTGCCACCACTCTGGAAATCAGTCGGAGGATCATCTCTCTGCTTCCAGGGATCCTCAAGAGGATCTTTCCTTCTTGAGAAATCAGAGTGTGAATGAAAAAAAATTGGGCATAGGAAGATCATGTGATTCTGATATCAATCCCTGTTAAATCTTGATGTCTACTCATCCAGGTCTACAAACCTCTTCCCCTGGAGTGCTGTTGGAATCATATCCACAAGCTATGGCATACGGCGCAGGGTACACATCTGTCCAGCCCTGGCTTGTACAATTCCTGGTCACATTTCCTGGAAGAAAAGGGAAAAAGATGATTTAAAAAGAAATGTTCAGCTTGCTGTTCAATAAATATCTGCCTTTTGTTGATTCAAATACCAGAGGACATTTCTTGTAACACTTAGAACAACATTCTCATACTTTTTCTCTGCTACGAAGTGTTTACATTACACAGAACACATAAATGGGACGGACTCATTGGGTTGTAAAGTTCAAACCTCAAAAAAAAGTACATTTTAATACTGAGGTGTCTAAAAAAATCTCTTCTAATGGTACTATAATGCCAGTTTTACTCAGAGCTTTGGTTGTTAGCATTCCACCTGGATTGTTTGAGAGTGTTACTGTCATATTGCCTTTGTTTCTGGAAAAGTTTTCTCTAAACAGAGCAGTGAATTATTTACATATTTCACTTCACATGTGAGAAGCCAAGACAGGGATAGATAAAGCGCTCATTTCACAAATAAGATCAGAGGTCTGGGAACTGACCATGAATGCAGTCCTCAAAACCCAGACCATGCCTACAAGATGAGCCCTGACTGAATGTGATTCCTGGGAAATCTATTGCACCGAGCCAAACACTTCAAAATTTGGCTATGAGGGGAGAAAAACCAGATACCTACAACCTGTATTACCTGTTTTAACATGTATAGTCAAAGGCAGGAAGATTTCCTTGACTCTTAAGCAAGTTGAGTGTCTAGGGCTTCCAACTGGCTAAAAAGAGCTTTAATTAACATAAGGATGTCCTTCTCCTTCAGCCAGATCTGTCAAAACTGTGAAGTTCACATTTCTCTCTGGTACTCTGCACATCCTGGTCCATCTGGGATTATAAGGAGACTGTTCAGTGCAAAGCATCTCTCACTCCTTAAGACATCTCTGCTTCCTGTCCCAGCTAGACCTCAAACCCACATTGGCTATGGGCTGTACAGACATTAATCAAGCAGAAGAAGGAAAAACTAACAATCTGACCAGGACAGGCCTTACCCTAAAAGGTCTGCAGTCTAAAAGGCCAAGATCGATATTTGTCAGACAGAAATAACAAAGAAGCAATACATTGTACATTGCAAATTCCACCCACTCTGACCACTGGTCTCTATCCTGTCTATCTCATGTACATCACTTGACTGTGGCATTCCTTTGGTGTCATTTATCAAACAAAACTGCCTGCCATCCTCCACTGGAAAGCTGATACAATAAGTCAGAATGAACAAGCAGTAGTCAAAACTCAGTTCTGAGATGAAGAATTACATCAGTGAAACTCAAGAGCTTTGTAAACATTTCTAACAATCAGATTCTTTGCACAAGAACAATAAAACTTCTGCAAACAGGAGCAAATCGATTATGCAGCTATGAGTCATGGAAATGTTCAAGCATCACCTCCAGGAATTTCTGACAATTGAGTAATCTGAACATCTTCCTAAGCATAGACCTGTTTCACACTGAAATCAGCAGCAGCCTATCCCCTGGCTTAACTCACTTCTTCAATACCTGTGACACGTAAACTTTGACACTACACTTCCCCCTGTAATTTGTCTTTACACCAGACCGAAACTGCACAAATGCTCTGATGCCTTTGTTCATTTTAACAGCTGCTTCAAGAGAAGTTAACTTTAGCACAGTTTGGTGGGTTGTTGTTCCCCAGGCTTTCTCTGCATGGTCATTGTTTGCACTTCTTTTTACCACGGTTCCTATCAGGACCATAAGAGATCTTGTGCAAACAAATCAAGGATGTGACTGCTCAATACGCTGTTTTCCCCTTTTTTTTTTTAGGTTGTTATGCAATTTCTGTTATTTCTTCTTCATTACAATGGATTCCATTATCTGAACTTTTCTGCTTCCTATTTCCTGCTCAAAACTCCTCCTCTCTGTTTGACGATGCTTTTAGCTTTCACAGTGGTTTTGATTCTTTGCTGCTTATTCTCAGTGAACTGAGAGGTGCTTATTTCAGCTTAATTTTCTCCCATTTCTTCTTTTTGAGTGCACTTCCTCACAATTGTTTGATTGTTTTGTAATTCTTCTCACTGCTCTCAATGCTACTTTCAAAAGTTGTCTTAATGCTTTAGCAGACGTGGAAAATAAAGTAGAGGGAATCACAATGATACATCATCACTGGGATGAAAAAACAATAATAAAATGTCCCAGATTTTTAGGGAAAATCATTTCCCAGAGACTTTTTTCTACAACCCTTTGATGCTCATGTCACTTTTTGATGCGCAGATTCACAAAGATGGTGTGATACAACACACCTTTCGAATAACTCTCATATTCTGCACTAGATGTCTGGGAGGTGCAAAAAGTACAAGGTTAGAAGATACATATTTTACCACACCATAATTATGGCTCAAGTGACAGATAATGTCACCCCTCAGAGCAAACAACTACTACCTAGCAGCTTACTTTCTATACTGAAAATGAACATAAAATTTGGAAAACAGTCTCACAAGCTTAGTTCTTAGTCTGAAGTTTACAGGCAGCAAACTTCAGACTGAAGTATTGAACTGAGATTTTTATATTACAAGGTCAAATCCCAGCTCTGCCACAGACCTCCAGTGAACGTGCAGCCAGTTCTTATAATCTCTCTGGGTCTCAGATTCCCTACCAACAGTAGGACTTACCAGGACATGTAGGAAAATCTGATCTTCTGTCAAGGGAAGGCAAAGTGTTAAAAGCACCAAAAGTTTTATATGCTATTTTCCTGAACCATCTCCCATTAACTGTGTTTCTCAATGCACTAATGCACTAATGAAATACACTGAACCTGCAAAACTTAAGTGGTAGTATCAGAACAGACAGGGCTCCTGGACTTGGAAAAGGTATCTCCAGGATCTGACAGTTCATGACGCTTCCAAAACTTTCTCATTTCCAATCAGACTGAAGCTATATCTTACAAACCTGTATTCCTGGAGAATTAATGAGAAAGGAGACCAGGGGTTTATAACTCTGTAACACATAATTAGCAATGCACAGTGGAGGAGATGATGCACTGAGAACAGGAAAGCATCCCACTGCCAGTAGGTTTGTGCTCCAGGCTCTTGTTTACTTTGTAGATAAAGGAGGTACAAGTCCCAGTGTAAATAGAGTCCCTTTAATGGGGTTGGTATTAGTTAACAGCCATGAAATAATCTGTCTTTTGTGGGGTTTGTATTTCATTTTGATCAGAAAAGTTACAACTTCTCTGATCACTCAAACCAGTACATCTACTCAAACAGGTGCGTCTACTCCTAAAAGCCAAATCCATTAAGGTGAGATGAGGCCTCCCATTTAGAAAAAAACAAATCTACAAAAAGTTTCAACTGAAAAAGCCACAACTAACCCTTATTTACGATAACAACAATCTCATAATATGTCTTACTAGAACCCACCTTACAGCTTTCATAGAATCACAGGATGTTTGAGGTTGGAAGAGATCGCTGAAGGTTATCTGGTCAAACCTCCCTGCTCAAGCAACCAACCTTGATCTGGTTGCTCGGAAGCATGTCCAGATGCCTTTTGGATATCCTTGGAAACCTCCAAGGATGGAGACTCTACAGCCTGCTTCAGTGTTTGGTCACGCTCACAATAGAAAAGCATTTCCTTATGTTCAGATGGATCCCTCTATGTTTCAGTTTGGTCATGGTTAGAAAATGCAAAGCGGTTAGAAAATGCAAAGGAATTAGAAAGTGCAAAGGGGTTTCATTCCTTCAGACATGTGTTTGTGAATGGGAGCCTTGTGCGTAATGCAAGTCCTCTTCTGGGTGCTGTTAGGAGCACAGAACAAATCCCCGGTTCCCATTTCAGGCATGCACAATCTCTGCAGAAGCAAGAGGCATCTGGTCCCATGAGGATGGGATATTGTCTGTGAGAAGCTGCTACTGATGCTGCAAAGAGAAGGTAAGGCAACTAGGCTGAACTGTTTTCATTGTAATGTAAATTAAGTGAAATCTCTCCACATC
>JANHGB010055573.1:0-25078 GCA_026283785.1 Coracopsis vasa
AGGGTCTCAAGCTGTGCCAGGGGAGCTTTAGTTTGGATATTAGAAACTATTTCTTTGTGGCAAGTATAGTCAGGCATTGGAACAGGCTGCCCAGGGCAGTGGTGGAGTCACTGTCCCTGGAAGAGTTCACACACTGTGTAGATGAGGCCCTCAGTGACATCGGTTAGTGGTGGCCTTGGCAGTGCTGGGGAACAGTTGGGCTTGATGATCTTAAAGGTCTTTTCCAACTTAGTTGCTTCTATGATTCTAATGATCGTAAATATTACAACTGATGTTGTTTTCCTAGGAACTTGGGTTGCCATCCAAGTTGCTAGGATTTCATCATTACTGAAATCAGGGTCTGTGACTGTAGAAAGCCTCAAATTTTGTTGCTCTTACAGGCCAAGTTCACTGTGTGCTTGACTTTCCATGTGTTTTTATATTCCTCACTAAACTTCCTAAGTACTTCCTTGTTAGTTCTATTTCACATATTCAGTGAAACCTGCATCTTGGTTGTGTCCTCATATCGTTCACTTTTAATGCCTCTCACACAAATACACACACACAGAGCCCCATTGCTTCTACATATACTTTGAAGAGGAAAAATTAACTTAAACTAGCTTCTATATGTAATGCTTATTTTCCCTGTATAGCAGCTTGATAGAGATGTACACCCATTATATCAATACTGTATGTCAAACCCATCTGTATTAGGCAGCTGTTAATAAATGTGGATTCAACTCATGCAGGTGTCCTAGAGGAAAGCTTTTCAGATCCAGTAATTATCTTACATTTTGTAGATTCATGAACAAATAAAACGCTTTGGAGACTGAGGAATTCAAAGAGAAAAGTAGCAGGAACTTCACTGCCAAAATGACCACAAAATTCATGGCTTAAATACAGATATAGAAAGTTGTTTTTCTTCTGAGATCTGTCATGACATAGGCATTGAAACTTACTTCTGTATTCTTTGGGAGTGAAACAGTGTTCTTTTCAAAAGCTCACCTCCATCAGCCTCTCCTCTCTAAAACATGTCTAATGGGGTTTGTCTCCTTAATCATAACTACCGTAGAGGATACAGTAACACCGATCTTTATAATACATATATGCTTTTTGTAGCGATTCTTAAAAGAACACTTGATTAGTATGCAAATATGTTCAGATTACCAGCCTCCGGCATTTTCTGTTGGGAGTTTGTTGATTGGCATTTTGTTATATGAGCTTTCAGAGGAATTTCTTCCCCAGATTCTTTTTGAGTTTCAATTTAGTGCTCAATGCCTCACTGAAATAACATAATCCAGTTCAGAATGTTTGGGGGCAGGACGAGGAAGTTTTAAGGGAAACTCTTGGGATTAGGTCAAACGCATGTAAGTCAAAAAACCTACCTAAAAAAACCCCAAAACAATGGATTTTTAAACTGGCTTTCATGTTGCTTTTCCTGCTTTTATTGTAAGCCCTAAGTGAAGAAGTAAGGCATTGGCACATTGTGAAATAAATTATTTTGGCTATTCTTTTTTGGTGTGTGTACTGGTGGGTTTTTTATCATTACTATGGCTGCTTTTAAAGCTTCCTTCTTCCACTTTCTTTAATAGCCAGATGGTATCTCAAAATACTTCTTCAGTTTGACAAAGCAGAATGGGAAGATAGAAAAGGGAGGGGTCTAAAGGCAAAAGAGAGTTAATTACTTCCTGCAAGTCCCAAGTTCCTCGTGTACCACTTAAGACATTCAGCACTTTTCAGTGTGCCTTTAAAGTTTTATGTTAAAAATAGCAAAGAAATAGATTTCACAGATAAGAATGGCATCATTACAGAGCCCAGAAGTCATCTAAAGTTAGAATGAAGGACAACACAAAGAAGCTTTCACCTTTAAACGGATCTGTATTCTGCAATTCACTTAATACTAGTGATGTGTACAAATCAAGAGCTATATACAGATCAAGAAATTAAACAGATTAAATGCACAATTCAAATGTGTGGAGATTGTCATAGAAATCAATGAAGCCCTTTGCCAATGTCAGAAGCATGCTGTTAAAAATAAAACTACATTTGGGTGAAATACATGCTGATGGGGCAAAAATGCTGAGGGAGTTAGAATTGCAATAAGGAAAAAGGAACTCTCTTTCATTTTCACTCAGCTTTTCTGCAGATGTAAAGAAGATCTCCAAAATCTATTGTCAACTGCTGTACAGAAGTGTTAAATGACAGAACATAAATCAAACTGTGCTTTATAGAAGTTTGTATTTTGTATTGGTCAGTTGGAGATTTTGCTGTGGCTTTTGGTCAAGCAATTAACATTTCTCAACCAGTTACATACTAGATCAAGGAAGGTTTCTCAGCTGTTTTGGTCTCTGTCCCTGAAACATGGCACAGACCAGGGCATGCATCTCTCTTCGATCTGATGTGTGCTGCTGAAATGCTCAGGGTGAAACAAACAGGTTTGGCAAGGTCATGGTAGTGGGAACCTCTAAATCCTGTTTCAAGTTTATACAACTAAAGGATTTCAGAGAAACACCTGTCAGGATTTCTTTATTACACCCCTGGAACTGCCTTTGGAGCTTACTTTGGCTCTTAAATATTCTGCTGTAATCTTTTACTTGGTGCTAGACAGAATGCTCCCCTGGCTGAATTCTTTGTGTGTAATAATAACTTTACATTAAGGAAAGGCCATGTATGTACATTGGGCAGATACAGTCTTAATTGCTTTGAAGTATAAATATCATTAATCTGCAAAATACGAATTGAACATGATCAGATAGGCTCTTCACTGAGGGGGTGGTTAGTCACTGGAATGGGCTCCCTAAGGAAGCTGTCATGGCATCAAGCTGCTCACACTTCAAGGAGCATCTGGTTAATGCTCCTGGTCATATGGGTTAGCTTTAGGTAGTCCTGCGGGAGCAGGGAGTTGAACTTGATGATCCTTATCGGTCTCTTCCAACTTGAAAGAGTCTATGATTTTTACACATAAATAGATTGTCACTGGCTTGTACTTGGTTTTAAGGGCATTTCTGCTGGCACAGAGAGCTCTGACATGGAGGGGAGGAATAAATGAAAAACTCAGTGCACATGCTGTGCAGTTTGTGTCTCTATTTTTTACACCGCTGTCAGTTCTCATGTTCCTTCCCTGCACATATGCCCTGAAAGCAAAAAATTTACCTAAAAATCATTTACAGCATATCCTTTCCGAAATCAGTTTCTCTAGGAAATTCTACAAAGCACATTATTGCAACAGCTTTGGCCTGATGTGCCTTGGTGAATAGGCAATTTGATCTTGAAAGTGATGTTGTCTTTAAGTAAGCATTCTTATTGCAACCAGGTCACCGGGTTAAAATTATTCCTTACATTTTCCTATTTTAGGCTTTTTTGAAGGTGGTTTGAAGCTGAAGCTTTTTGAAGGTTTTGAAGGTGAAGCTTGAGGGTTTCTGTCTATCTTATCTAATTAGAGCGTAGCACCGTAAAAGATCCACAGATGTTAATAAATGTCCGTCCCCTTTTTGCTTGTAACCTTGTTACTGGACATTCTGAAACATACTTTTTTGCTCTATGTTTTCTTAAAAATTAGTTGCTGACCCAAAGGAAATGCCTCAAACAAGGCATTCTGCATGATACTTTCCTTATATATGTAAAATCATTTTATTTTGTGTGAATTATCATCTAAGTTTACTTTGTAATTCCTAAGGGTTATCAGATGATCATTAAATCTTGATTTTCTGTCAGGAAGAATTAATAATCTTGACTTCTGAGTGAATTTAGAAGCAATAGGGGATTGGAGTCAAATATTTGAATACCATTTCAGTGTTAAATCAGTTATTCAGGTTTCAACTTAGGCTGACTGGTGGAGAAAAATATAAATTCAATTCATAAATCCTTCTTTGCATTTTAATTTTTTAAGATTTCTTTTTCCCCTTAGCTGGGTTATAAATGCACGTGGTTGCGGGTGGGGGTTGCTGCTTGTCTTACACAAGTTGTAGTAAAGAACTCATGTAGCCATATGTGTAGATCACATAGTACTGTCTTCAAAATTAAGAACAAGTTAGGTAGAATAAAATAAGAATTGGTTTCTAGGTAAGCTAGTTGACTATATTTTCAAGGAAAACTGAAGGACAGACTTTCATATTCTAATACTACATTGCAAGAAACTGCCGCTTTACTTTAGAGCCTGTGTTTCTGGTTATTCCCTATGATTGAATTTACTTTCAGTGGCAATGTTAGTTATATTTTCACTTCTCAGCTGCTGTCAAAGGGACCTCTGAAAGAAAAATCAATTGAGCTGCAAACATTCAAGAGATTTGTGTAGACTGGGTCATGTTTTACGTATGTGTGTCTGAGGTATCAGTGAATGTAGAGCTGTGTTGTTCCCACACCTTGTATTCTTGTATAATGACATGTCAGATGTAGTATGTTCTTCCACCATGTAGCATGGCTTTATATTTACAAGATATGGGAGGTAGTTTTATTGTCTTTCTTTATTCTTCTTTATTTAACTTGTGTGTGCTGCTGCACATCATTTAATGTCTTATCTGAAGCCATATGAAAGTGTTTTACTGAGATATGTTACTTCCCATTAATCAACTTCCTTTACTTGTTTTTCCTAGTGTGACAGATTTTTTGATCGGTTTTCCCACATCCCATGTATTTATCCCATATATATATGTATATATTTGTATACATATACACGTAATATACAGTGCATACATCGTAAATGTACATGTATATTACATATTATGTATGGGTTTATAGCTTTAGGCTTGGAGTCTTTACAGTATTTTGAACCCATATGTCATCCCATCTGTCTTTTTGAAGTAAATAAAATTACTTGCCTGTATTTTGTTCTTCCTTCTGTATTTAGGCTGAGCTTGAGGATACAATATCCAGTTCTCAGTGATCCCGGGTTTTGGAAATCTGAATCATTGTTTCTGAAGCTCAGCTTCAAAAAGCCATGAGCTACAAGCGAAAGCATGTTTGCAATTGAATCTGGATAAGTATTTTAAATTCTAGATCTAGTGCCAGTGGACATAAATCCTTTTTGGGATAACAAGCAGGTTTACTAGTAGCTACAGGAAAATACTTAGAAAGTTGAAACCACTCTGGTTTAGGTAGCTGATTTTGCTTTCTTGTTGATAATGCATGGTCTTTCTATATAAAATAATCTTGATAGATTCTAGAAAAAAGCTATATTTAGTAATGATTTACTAGTTTGGAGATTTTTTTCCCATTATGTCTTCCAGACAAAGAGCACAAAATCTCATCAGACAGATATTGTTTCTGCAGGAGTAGGAGAATTTGATGCGCTTTCACATGGAGTGGGTTCGTTTCCATTCCAGACAGGACTCATGAGGGTTTTGACTTCAGCACCCGTGTATAGTCCACCTTGTGGGCATATAAGAGGACAGAATATTACTTTTTTGCACCTTTTGATAACTCCTCTGTTTAGTCCTGTTCAGACCATAATTCTACCTGACCAAGGGCAGTTTTCAGTGGTGACTGAACATTATCCCACAGCTCAAAGCAGAAACAGTTTTAGACCAAACAATTTGCTATTTCCTTCGTTACCCTATGATTAAAAAAAAAAAAAAAAAAAAAAGATATGGTTTAGCACATGTCATATATTTAGAATAAAGCAAAGCTGAAGTTGCTTGTGCTTCTTTTTTTCACACCATGAACACTGGAAAGACATCTGTCAATCACTCCTGTCCTTACAGATAGTCTTTGCTGTAATAGAGCCACAAAAAGTAACAAAACAAAGAAAAAGCCACCAAAAACCTCCACCACACCAAAACCCCCCAGAGATACCAGAAATCTATTTTCTGTTTGTATTTCACAGAGCACTCAGTGCTGTATTTTTATTTTTCCTTTAGTTTCTTTTAGCTTCTGAATTTCCTTCTGTTTTCCATGCTGACTCTCTTGTCAGTTGTCTGTCATTTTTCCTGTGGTACAAAACATTCCGAAATCTCAGTGACATCCCAAGAAGTTGTCAAAGCTTGCTTTTCTTCTTGGTATATTCTTATTCTTCACTGTTATAGAACAGCTTCTGTCAGTATTGTGTTTCTTTGGTGAAATCACATCAGAAATTTAGGCATAATCAAGTTAAGGTAAGATAACTAAGTGTTCTCAATCTTCCACTTCCCCTCTGCCCGCTCCATTATCCTTCCACAGCTCCTCTCTGGGCTTTCATCTGAAAGTGATGGGAGATAACCTTGAGATCTTATGATTTATTTACTTCTCCATAATCTGGGGAGGCTGTTGACCCCATCACAGTGCTGACTGCAGTCTCTTTGGCTGTATCTGTAGCATGGGCAGATGTTTGATGGCATTTTAGAGTCTTGGTCCACGTGTTCACTGCATCTGCATCCTGATGCATAGTGTTCCTCCGGGCACATTGGAAGGAAACCCAGACACACAAGCCAGAAGTGACCTGGTTTATTCTCTACTGGGTACCTCAAATAAAAGGGGTAGGGTACCTCGGTGAGGAACGCATCTGCTTCACAAGCAGGATGTAGCCAGCACATGCACTGTGGTTGCAGGATTGCAAAATGCTGTGGAATAAACACAACCAAATCCATGGAATCCTGCACCATATCCATTGGAGCACTTCTTAAACGCTTGTGTTACAGGATCAGTCATACCTGACTACAGCTATTGTAGTTATGAATGCTATTAATAGTATTATACCTCTCTTAAATTCTGCACCATTACTACTAGTTTTGTGCACTCAGGAATTTATCAGGCAGCTACCCTGAATCCTAGTTCTACCCTGCCTTATCACTGAGTCCTCAGAAAGTGGTGAAGATCCCCTATATATAACTTCAGTTTATTTGGTCAGTATGTGTTTTAACCTGTGAGCATATGTTAACTACTTTAAGAACAAACCTAAATAATAGATGTTTATTTGATTATTAATTATGATTAGAAATGATAAATTGACAAAACTCCTTTCCAATTTGAAAACTATCACTGAAACCAAAGCCTTGCATTTAGAACTGGTGAGAGTATGGATGTAAATACTAATGATGAGCCCAAAATAACTAATATTAACACTTATTATTTCTGAATCCTTGATATGTGCTTGCCAAGAATCAGAGAGTTGATAGGGTGTGAGAAATGTTTGCAAGGGCTTCTGCAAATCATCTAGTACAGCTTCTTGCTGGAAGCAGGATTATCCACACACTGGATGGAGTCAGCTGTGACTTGTCAAACCAAGTCCTGAAATCCTGCCTGACCTCCTGGGTAACCCATTCTAGCGCTGCCCTGAATTCCCCGTACAGAGGGTTTTTTCCTAACATTGAAGCTGCAGTTTTGACTGCTGTCTCTTGTTTTACCTTCTGCCATGACCAAGAAGCCTTTGACTCAGGTTTTGTGATTCACCTTCAGGCAACTGAAGGTTGCTGTTAGATTCCTTCTCTTCACAAGAGCAAACAAGCCCAACTCCTTCAACCTTTCTGTAGTTCATGCAGTCATCTTCTGGGTCATCTGAAAGAAAAAGCAAGACAAAACATATTAAGAAACTGAATTTTCTTCCTTTTGTAAGGAAGAAATACAGAGGCTGTGTGATATTAGTTAATTTTGGGGGTTGTACTTAAAGTAAATTTTGCAAAGGGAGGGGGTTTATAATGTAGGAATCAATGATTTTAGTGTATTATGTGAATATGGTAAATATTAGTATTATAATATATATAAAATCTATAAACCTAAATTCTGTAGGATAAGAATGCTTAGTTACATCAGTTGTCAGTTACAGGTGAGAAGATTTTTAGCTGCATAAAGTCAGACTGGATGTGATGAAGCCATTTTCAGTGTGAGAGAAAGAAAGGCAGTTTACTGCTGGCTGAACTGCCAGGAGTAGATCCAGAGTATCTAGGGGCTAAGTGGTTCTCTTAAATGCTGACTCTCTATTTGGCCTTAGATTTTTCAAAGATACTTAGTGAGATTTTCAGCACCACTTAGATGTACAGGGAAGATTTCTACTAGACGTTGTATAGCATAGAACTAGCCCATTCTTCTCGTGGTTTGACTCATTCGAGGATGTTAAGCCCATGGTTACTGATGGGCCTTCAGCTAGATCCTCTAAAAGCAATTATGCACCAACGTGAAGGTTGCCTTTCCTTTTTTGAGTTGCTTCAAGGGATAGTCACTGATGATGGTGTAAAGATTGATCTCCACGTAATAGTCCAGTGTGACAGTTCCCCAATCTGTGTGGGGTAGGTGAAGGCTGCTATATTGCTGCTGTGTTCTGTGCCCATCCTTTCCCTCTCCTCCTTATGTTGCAGCCAGCATCTATATGCTCAGACTGTTGAGATTTCAGATGGCAAATATTTTTGTCGTTCTGTTTTGATTCAGTATGGACCCAAATATTTTCCCATTGCTGTTATTTTATACTCCTATGTGCTGTAATATGTACAGAACTCAACTTATATCTGCCAGTCATCTCTCTACTTATTCAGCTTTCCTTACTGGAGTGGCTGGATCATGTTGCTAAATAGCTTAGGTGAAATTAGATAGTAGATGTAGATTCTGCTGCTCTGCAAGTTAGCTACGAAGTTAACTAATGTTTTATTTACAAAAGTATGAGTGCTGTGCATTTAAGACTTCCAAATGCAATATTGTGAGGAAATGGGCTTGGTGCGATGTAAATGAGTTTTCTCTGATAAATAGGTATGAAGATGCTGCCTTTTTTTAATTATTTTCGGGTTTTTTTGAAACCTGTGAGGTTTTGGGTGACACAATTGAATATGCAGAACAGCCTTTCCAAGGCTTATATCTATCACCAATCTTACAGTTAGCCCATGGCAAACTGCAGGCTAAAATCCTGTTACGTGTCCTCATTCCCACATCAAAATGATGAACCCCTCATGGCTATTGTTGCTTTGGTTTGAGGGTTTTTGTGAAGATTCTGAAACTTTCTGTCACATGTCATTATTGTTCTCTAAGGAGATGGATGTTTAGCAGCAGATTTAACCTTTTGTACTTCCTCTTATGAGGCAGAAATAAAATAATAGAAATAAAATAATTTGGAAAAATACAGTGTAATTTGATTGCAGACAAACTCAGAAGCATCTGAGAAGCAGCTCAAGAATACAAAGTTAACGTAATCTGTAAATATACATACATATTTTGCAATAAAACATTGCAGTATGCTGTTAACCCCTTCATTGAAGCTGAGAGATCTAGTGAAGGCAAACGAGGACGACACTAAGATTCTCAGTAGCTATTGCACAAAACACTGCTGTTATATCAGCTGTCTTGTGTGCAGAGGCTACAGGGATGCCCCTGGATGGGGAACAGCCAAGGGAAAATGGAAAAGCCAGTGCTTAAAAAATTCATCTTAATACTATTTTTATGATTAGGGGAAGGAGGAAGTTTTTTAGACCTGTATTTTTTAATTCATATTTCAGATAGCAAATGTTTTGAGCTGCCCTACAATGAGAATGTTCCTAAAGAAGAATTAAATTTGAAAACTGGTTTGAAAGTTATTTGCTCTTAGTGTCTTTAAACTGCAAAAGCATCGTTTTCCTATGCTAATCAATGTTCAAAGGATTACATGTGAACAACAATATAGATAGTAAACATTCTTACTGGATTGCTCTAAAGCTTATGCATTGGCAGACATGATACAGGTAGTCATTACCTATGTTGTGAATAAAACCCAGAAGTCTTGGAACAGCAGCTATTCAGATTACCTACTGTAGCATTTTTTCCATTGAGACTTTGCAGACATAATCTCTTGTTTCTCTAAGTGATAAACTGTGTTTATGTGCACATACATAAAATACAAACTTATTTTAGAGCATACAAGGCATTTTTATTTAACATTCAGAAAGTCCCTTCTGCGAACAGTCTTGTCATATGTGTGATAACGCAGAACATCAGTCATATCACACAGCTGTAGCTGAACATCCACTGATCACAGTGCATAGTGACCTTTTAGTTTGCTCATCATTAAGCTTAAGTTAGTAAACCTTTCAGCCTGTTGCAGATTTGTTTTCCAGGCCCCCTGCTATACTTTCCCTGTTTAAACTCTTGAATCATTACCTATTTTAAGGTTCTACTGTGCCCTGAAGGTACGGTGACATTTACTAATCCTTCCTTACTGGACTTGCCTGACATTATGGCTGTCTCACGCTGTGCTGGACTTGGAAGTGCATAAGGCTTGTTGTTGAACTGTAACAAACCAAACACAATAAATCAAATTGCAGTTAGCACTTTTGACTCTCTTTTTACTGTTTGTGCATCTGTGTCTTTCAAAGAGCATTTAAATGCATTCTTGTCAACAATTCTAAAAAGGCATATAAAAACTCTTTGCATACTTCAGAGTTTCTGTTTCTCATTTTTTCCCCTTCTGTATTATAGATATCATTTTCAGCCCTTTGCAAGCATGCTGGTTTATGAAATAATAATTTGCCTTAAACTGCAGTCAGTAGCACACTTGGAATCTAAGTGGTAAAATTTGCATACTTTATGAAAAAAAAAAAATCTCTATAACAAATTCTATATTAAAGCTTTTGAAAGTTTTTCATGTACAGTTTGCTTCTCCGTTACTGCTGAGTAGGATATTCCAAAATCACAGATGTAAACTTCATAGAATTAAAAGAAAAGATTTTTCAAAGTTCCCATCCTCATGAAAAATAGTCTGTAGAGATGCCCTTCTTTGCCCAAAGCCTGGCTAACTTGCAGGTCAAGTTGTTGAGCTGAATGAAATGCAGCCTCTCTTTTATTTACTACTGGTTTTCTTGCCATTTTCTGTTGAAATATTGGGCTGGAAAATTGGAGACATTTGCTAATTGATTTTCTTCTATTCATTATAAACAGTTGATGAAGTAGTTTAAAAGCCCCATGTCATTTGTTCTCTGAGTGTACATCATTGATTCGTTGAGTATCTAGTGCAGGAGAAGTACTTGGACATCAACAAGAATTATCATCAGTGTTCAGCAAAGTCTCCATCCTGTTTTGTACAAAGTGCTGTGTAGAACATCTAGTTAAAGAAAATACAAACAAAAAAGGTACCGTGTCCTTTGATCAAAAGTTGAATTCAACGAAACAGGCTTTGCATTGTGTGCTCTGAAATGTGATTCACTCTGCTTCTGGTGGACAATGGATAAGCTCTTTGTGATTTCATTGCTTTGGCTTTAAAAGTAAGCAGGATTAATTTGCTTTAGGAGAAGTCTTTGGCTTTAGGAGTTACAAGAAAATACAAGGAAGAGGTGGGTGGTAGTTAAAAGGTCGCAGTGCCTAGTGAATCACAAGTAGGTGTAAACTGTTAACACACTGACTTGGTTATTTGTGAAGATGAAACTAGTTCAAGCGTAAAAAAATATTCCCTGAGATGAAATTGCAGGAGCTTGTAGTTAGAACCGTTTACATACAGCGAAACATAATTCTAAAGGGCATTGCCAGCTTCAGGCAAAAAATATCTGATGGGTTAATGTTATTTTAGTGGCATTAAGGATGTATTTTTCTAATCATTTCACCTGGCAGGAAAATGTAAGTTCCTGCTCTCTCCCATCCCAGACAGAGGCTCCCAACTTCCTTTTCTTCCACCTAAATTCCTAATTTCTTTGTTTGTGTGGTAAAGCTAATTTTAGTGTGGGACAGTAAACTAGATTTCTGAAAGGGAAAATAGGTGGATAGAAAAGTAATGTTTATTTTGTGGCACAAAGCATGCTTTTCAAGTCTCTATGTGACAGTGAAAAAGTTGACCCGACAACCCTCATCCTTATTAGCAAATCAAGTCCTCTGTGTTCAGAACATGCTTAAGGCCAAGGTTTGTCCCTGAATGACTTGCTTGCTTTTCTGCACTCTCAGCAGTGACCTGTTCTGAGCCTCTTCTGCTACCTTATCCACAGCCAAGCCACCCTTGCCCTGTCCTTCCCTTCTGTTGCTGCAGTCTGGAGAAGGGTAAAGAGCAGAATTTAAATTCCACAATCTTCCTGAGCATCTTTGTGTAAGGTGTCATTACTGCTTCACATCCAGCCCAGGAGAATGTGAGTGTGTTTCTTCAAGCTTTACATTCAAACACATTGCATGTGCTGAACAGGAAGATAGGCTTAGTCCCACTGCATCAGGATAGAGACTCAGTGACTGTTCCCTTTTTTCCAAGATATGGAGACATGGAGAATGGTGTGATGCTTCCCTAATATTGTGGTAACAATTTTACCAATCAAAATTGTTAGAGGAACAGCTGTATAGCCATGTTTTGAAAATGCTGAAAGCACAATCAGGTAAAAATGAGGCTGATTCATCCACAACTTAAAGCAAAACCAGGTGCATGAGTAGAGTGGGCTCAGTGTGGAGAGGAAGTTGATGGAGGACTCCAAAATATTTGAAGAGTCTGTGTAATAGTTATGTCTTATGTTTTGTGGTGAAAAGGCTGAGAATGGGAGAGAAGGTTGAAATTAACAGGAAGAGGAATTAAGCTTACCTTGTCATTCTTACTAAGGAATTAAGGGAAAATAGTTGAGATACTTTCTGTCTTCATCACTGTTGGAACCAAGAGAGTTCAGTCATGGGAAATCATGTTCTCCTGTAATGTAATCAGGTGGGGGAACATATAACCAGTCCTTGTATGTTGTGCTTCAGATTCTTGCTGGTAGAACCATAAATGACAAAAGCATCTAGTGACTGTTTATTAGCTAAACAAAAAGGTGAGACACAGGATTCCTTATGGTTATATTTGTTCCCTAGAATTTGTGGTTTCTGGCTTGTCCAAGAGTTGAGAAACTACAGGTGATTTTTCTATTCCCACTCAGAATAGATCTGCTCAGTAGTTCTCAGTTACCGTGTTCATAGTTGTATATGCAGCTCATTTTCAACTGTCAGTGCAGATGCTGGAGTATGGTGTCAGTGTTATCTTAAAGAGAATTTTTACATAGTGCAAGTTTAGCATGTCAGGGAAGAATAACTGATAGATAATGTATTAAGGAAATTAGTAACTGACAAAGGAGGTCAGAGAACACAGGAGGATTGTGAGCAATTGATATGAAGTAGTTTAACTTTCAGAAACAATGGAGTAACCAAGTGAGACTTAAAAGCATAGAACAGCAGTTCTGGCTGCTCAGTGGAGCTAGAATTCTTTAGGGAACAGGAGGGCAGTAAAGCTGCAGGGAAGGCAGACTGGAGGGCACAAGTCAGCAAACAGGTAGGTGTCCATAAACAGCAGTCCTGTGTTATCTTAATTAAGATTAGGAAACTAGATAAACTTGGTTAACACCAAAAGGACAGAGAGGAATCTGTTTATACAGCATCTCCAGGAGAAAAGACTACAGACTGTTGCCAGAAATGTTTAGGATGAGTATGTTATGTAAAAGAAAAAGGTCATGCCTGAAGTTATGAAGGAAGGACTAATTTTCTGTTATAGTCAGCACGTTACTATCATTTTGCTCTGATAGCATTCATGTGCATAAAAATGTTTTTATTTATATTCTGAATGTTAGCATTCACATTTGGATATAGTTATTTTGGAATCAAAAGGATAGTTAAAAATTAATGGGAAAATGCTTCTTGTTTAACTCATCCATCTATTACCTACCTCTGGACTCTGGTGGAAGTTAATTTGAACTCAAGGTGCTTAAAAGACAGCATATAAATATTTAACAAAATATTCTTAAGAATGTTTAGGCAATATTAAGGTTGTATCCAGTACCTGAGAAAGCCAATGACAGTAACTGTTAACCTGGGCGCTTCTTGCACTGGAGCTCCTTTTCCAGTAACTAATTTCATCAGAGTTTATAGCCTTGGTATTAAGAGGTTGAAAGATGCCAGTTTTCTGGTTTTGACATTTGCCCAGAGAGTGCGCCACTTGTGGGTTGTGATAAGGTTACAGTTCTGTTGTACACATCTGTTAACTGGTGACCTTGAGAGCATTTTTGGTAGGAATAGTGGGATGAAGAAGACTCTGTCAGAAGAGCTTCACTTCTATTTAATTCCAGAGCATTTATTTTCTTTTAAAATAAAGTAAAACTGTTATTTAAAACTTCTAGAACTTGCACTGAGAGCTTGCTACATATTCCTGTTACTCATAGAATATGTTCTTTAGTTCTGTCAAGCTAGACGTGGTCTTGCTTTTAATACAGATGATAACATTTATTAAGGCCCTCTTTATAATGCTTAACACAGGCTATCATCACTGTCACAGCTCATTGCTTAGTAAAGGGTTTGTAGTTATGCATCTGGGAAAGGTAGAAAAGCTTGCCCTCAGAAAGAAGTTATCATGCTTATATAGGTATTTTGCTTCTGCAGCAGTTGTGTCCACATTTATGTAATTGCATATTTTTTTCTAAACAGAGATTGATTTAGGTAGTCAAACTCAAATGGAAATAATACTTTGGTGTACAGTCTTAAAAAGCCCTAGAGTTTTTAAACCTCTTTTTAGAAAGCAGACAATAGCACACCTGAACATCCTTCTCCCCTTACTTAGCCTTTGCTAAAGGGCTGTTAAGGCAGTCCTAAAGTACTCACAGGTTCTTAGGATCTACCTGAAAAAGGGACGCATGTGCTATAACTGTGTGTTATCCCTGCCTCTCTTCTTTTGAGGTCCTTGCTATTACATCAGAAGGAGCTGCACTGGTGGGGAAGGTATATCATGGTAGAGTTTGCAAGCAAAATAGATCAGGATTATAGACACCTCGGGTGTTCATTTTGGGGTTCCACTAATCTGAGAGAGTGGTTACTGAAACAGCACAGGTGACACTCCTCAGATTCAAGTATTAATAAAGAGGAGCTATTTTGAGCTCTTTAATACGAACTTGTTGCCCTCTCACAGCATTAACTGCTTCTGTATTTCAATTCTTTATATGAACACAAAGGGTCAAATTCTGCTTTATGCAAGCACTGAGGTCACACGTTGAATCATAATGGAGTTGTCTGTGCTCAGCCAAGAAAGAAATTAGACTCCTAAATTCCTAAAAGGTGTTATATCTTACCTCACAGTCTGCCATGTATAGTCTCAATTACTTTCTTGTATGAATTCTTTTACTAAGCAGAAGTTTCACATTCACATAACCCACATGTGCCTTTGTTGCATATAATTTATAGTAAAAGTCACATACAGTATCTAGTTATTCTTATGTGAGGTGAGTAGAGAAGTAACAGGTAGCAATGAGATCCTCTTGCCAGGCTGAGACACGAGCTTTTCTTTATTATGTGACAAAGGGCACAGGAAAATGCAGCCTGTGCCAGCCAGTCAGACAGGAGTCATGTAGTTTTAGGTTTTCTCATAGCATATTCAGTTCTATTTAAATATTGCAAAATGCTGAATTGTAAATGCTAACCTAGCTATGAATAAAAAATGCTGATATTTTATTTAATCCAAAAATAATTATGGATAGTCTGCCTTTATTGTATTATTTAAAATATTTAACTTTATATGTAGACTATAAGTTGTTGCAGAGTTATTTTTACATATATATATATAAAGAGAATTTGTTTCTGACACATAAAAAATACAGGAGACCGACTTTTGCAGGTTACAAGAGAAATTGCTTGTGACTAGAGCTGTCATTGTCTGGGTGTGGAGAAAAACTGTCCTAGCCAGTTTACATGCAACAGCAGGAAATACTTGCTTTTCAGGAATGTCATCCAACTCCTGTTCCGAAAGAAATTCCTTTACAGAAGAGAGCTTTCTCTTTTTTCCCTGTCTTTGTGTTCATTACCTGGATGTTCTATGCAAAGAATAAAACATCTGTGCATGGGAGATGTAACTTCCAGCATTAAACCTGCTAACGGATAAAAAAGGGCAGTGGAGGTGGGGAGATCCTACCGAGGAAAATGTGTTCTTACACCACTCTTTAATAAAATATTGTAAAGACTAGCTAGAAAACTTCCCCTTTGACTTTCATCTGTCAGGTTTTGATTGTAACTGTGTAAAGGAATTGCTATTGACTTCTATCAGGCAGTTTTGGAGAGGAGGTGAAAAGCCTTTTCTCTTGACTTTCTGTATGTTTTGTCAAATCGAATACTTGCAGTTGAAGTGCGAAGTGAAGGCTGATGTCAAAAAATGCCTTCAGCACAAGCTGGTGCTGGTTTCTCACGACTTTCTTCTTTCTTAAAAGTATCAGATTAGATTGTAAAATGATGGCAATCTGGCTGGACATAAAGATGTTTATTGCAAGCTCAGCAGCCATTACGTATCATTAGTGAGAGGAGGCAAGGGAAAAGGGGACCACTTTGGTGTCAGTTTGATTCTTTTTAAGGACAAATGTATTCAGATGGGAAGATGTTAACTTTATAGCTGCGTGTATACTTGGAAGTTCAGAACCTATTACTGTCCTTATTTCTTTGTCCTGCTCGTAACCTTACAGTCAACTCCTCTTCAAAGCAAATACAAATTGTAAGAGCACTGGTGTTAATAGGGGAGCTGGGAGTAGGACATTTTGGAGGCCATTTTAAACTACATTATTTATCAAGAGTATGGTTTGTTATCATCAGACCAAATCTGTTCAGAATGTGAATACATATTTTTTGCACTGTCATACACTTATTTCCATCACAGTAAAATAGCAGACATAATTAAGATAGGAAAACATATCTTTTACATCAGCAGATCTGTCTTTTCTGACATGCAACAGTTTTCACTAAAGGATCTAATTTTACTTTTAAACAAGTGCTAGAAGTGTGTATAGTTGTGGAAGGAGACACATTTTCTATGTTTCGAGGTTTGTTGTTTTCGACCTAGTTTATTTAGTCTCTGAAATTTGTTTCACCCTTCTGATACATAAGATATGCCTTTTCACTGTGCATGAGATACCATAAAGGTTACAAATTAGAAGCTCAAGGGAAAATATCTGAATAAATGTTATTTATTGAAGTAGATTTTTTTCCCTTTGTTACTGTTATTTAGACCCGACCTTCTTCCAGGATTTGACACATCACATTGCATATCTTGTCCTGTCTTTTTGGTATTATGAAGTACTTTCAGTCATCTCACTTGGTTTAAAACAAATCATTCATGTCCTAAATGTTTCATTAGTCAGAATAATTAAGTTGATCAGGTCTGGGAGCATTGGAAGGAAAATAATAGGGTCACTGAAGCATTCAGGCTCTAATGGGAACCTAAGTTCATTCAGATATCAAATCTAATAATTGTTTTACACCTATATACACACTCCCAGTGAGCCAGTTCACATTAAAGGTTTAGTGGTACACTTTCAATACTCTGTTTCAAGGGAATTTTACTGCTGTTTTTAGCAGACTAAGTTGTTCTGACTTCTTTCAACTTTGTTGGTTTTGTGTATCAGTTGTACTTTAGTCGATTACTCCCCTTTTCCACTGGAAAATATTTTGTGTGAGAATTTCTTACTAGAGGTACGATATGAGTAATGTATTACAAATCACATTGAATAGCAAGCAGAAAAACAGGAAGGCTGTCGACTGAGTTTCACTGCTTTGAAACAATGTATTAGCAGAATTAAAATTTACTATATGCAATTTAACAGCATTCAAAGTCTGAAGCTGAGTTTATACACGAGTGTGTGTGTAGTGCAGCATAAGGATTGGAGGGAAACTCAGCCGTGATTGCTGCTTGAAAAGGGCAATTTCGTACAGATGAGGTAAAAATCAGTATTACTGTTTGAGATTGTATGGGAAATGAAGCAATAATTATAACTTCTCAGTTTAACTGAATTCTGTGACAAATCTCCATGAATGCCAGCGGTACAGGCTGACACAAAAATACAAGTAAAGTTTATCATGGAAAAGAATAAAACAGTACTGAGTAGGAAAATGACAGCTATTCATAGCAGGTTTTAGTGAATGCCAGGCTCAGATGCTGGTCACAGGGCTGCTTGTCACTGGAGAGGGTTTGAACTGATGCAGTCGTTCCTTTTCATCTTCTTTTTGTTTTCTCACCTTTGTAAGTTTAGTTCTCAGCTGAGAATCCAAAGTGAAAAAGAAATGGAAAATGGCTGTATATGTGCCTGCACTGTACTGACATGAAGGCCTATTTTCCTCTGTAATTTTAAAGGCCAATTATCCTTGGAGGAAAGGAGAAAAATAGATTGATTTGTCTTGTAACCCCTGAGGCAGGCATGTGTTGTCTCAAACTAAGGCTTTTCCATTGCCGCTCTTGTGAAAGAGCTTTCAATGCATATCCCAAGTGGTCCTATTAAGAAAGAAAGCAAAGTCAAATTGAAATATTAAATAGATCATTTAAAGGTTTAAGGAATCTTGGCTTATTGCACTAATTATTTTTTTGTTTTTTAAATCTTTAAGGCCTGGAGTAAGCCATAGTAAAATTTATTTTAAACAGATTACTTGAAAATAGGGTTTACAAACCCATTTTTGTTCATAAATACCTAACTTCGTTAAGTTCTCCTCAGCTCTCAATAGGACAAGTATTTATTTGCTTAATAGAATTGTGATACAGATGGTCAACATCCTTGATTCTGGTTGCAAAAGTGTTCCCTTTATTGTGTTCCCATACTGTATTGACTGTGGTCACAGCTGGATTGCGCTGTTGGTAAATGTCATCACACAAGTCATTTATCATTAAAACTTCTCACAGTGTTCATTTTTAAGGCATTTTTATGTATAACACATAGAACATAAATTGTTTTTCTCTGCATTTTCATACAACTCTAGGGCTACAATTAACAGTGCCCAGCAAGCTAGGTGTGAGTGACAGCAGAAAGATTAGACATGTCCTTCCCTTCTAATCTGAGTGTCAGGACTTAAATCCTTTAGCTGTCTGTATTTTAAACCATGCTCTGGACTGCAGTGCTTCTGGCTATTAACAGCTTTGATTTAGCAAGTTAAAAAAAATCCAAACATCCACATTTGTTTTCAATGAAAAATTGTGCATGTAGGCTGGTCTGGAAAACTTCTTAAAATAAAGGTGCTGTGTGTTACAGAAGCACAGACTGGTTTGGGTTGGAAGGGACCTTAAAGCTCATCCAGTTCCAACCACCGTCCACTAGACCAGGTTGCTACAAGCCCCATCCAACCTTGCCTAAATGACAAATCTAAACAACTAACACTTTTGAATCAAGTATTTTTGAAGAGAACAGGTATCTACATGCAAATCTATCTTACCTTAGTGCTTACTACATTATGATGATAATTCTGGCGCTCCTGACTTGTGCAAATAACTCAGGAGAGGTGTGTCTGCTTTTTCCTGAGGAGGAGCCATGCAGTCTTGAGAGATGTCCTCTTAAGTCTGTGGCAGTTCTTGTATCCTAAAAATCTCTTCAACAGGTACACAGACTCATTGGGGTTTTCTTTCTTACTCATTTCTTCTAAAACCTTCTCTTCAACAGCTTTTCTTACTTACCAATATATTGATAAATATCCTGCTCACAGGTTAACAATATAGTTTTTTAATTATTATAAGGTCAACACATGATGCCTTTATAATTCATGTGTTTCAGCCATTTACATGTGCTCTCCGGTTTTGAGGGCTTTAAAAAGCAAACTAAACCTACTGTTTCTTTGTCCTAAGGGTAAGCTTCTTTTCCTCCATCATAATAACATATACTGTGTATATGCTGAGGTTATCACTCAGCTTTCACATGGAAGTCTGGGATTGGACCTAAACCAAACCAGTCTTTATAGAATTTGACCTCACAGCAACAGGGTTTGCTTGAAACCTAAATGTTTTCTTTGAAATTGATGCTAAAATAGCAAGTTTAGCTGTCATTTAAGTTTGATTGTCAAGCATTAGAGATTCTGTCTGGGGGGGAAAGCTGAGATGAGGGCTGTTATATCACTTGATCTTCTTGATCTTTTCTCATTTTTGGTTACAAAAATATTAAATCTGAATGAATGTGAACTGACCCCATGTGTTGGTTATAAAGGGTCTAGTTCTGATTTTGCCAGGCGTGTGTAGGGTGTCTGTTGAGGTTGAAATAAGTGTTTAAGAAACTAAAAGATTAAAAGAAAACATATTAACTGTACAGATTCCTTAACCTAGTTAGAAAACTACTTTATTTGCTTGTTTCATTTATTTGCAATAAAAATCGTCTGGAAAGTGCTGTCTATTGCAGAAAGTCCTTTCTGAGGTGTTATTTTGGCAGCATTTCTCCCATAACTGATTTTTACCTCATTGCATTTTTTTCTATATAGGCTACCCATTTTGAAAGATCAATTTCAAATCAAATCTCACAGAGATGGACTGAAACTTAACAGAATTGAGGTTAGGAGAGCTATTTTCTTTCAAAGTGCTGTTGCGCAAGAGGACTTTGTTCTAGACACCAACAACAGTTTTGAAGCTCTTGATTTCCTTGACTAGCTTATTTCTCAGTTGATATTCTCTAATAGTGTCATAGGTACAGGCCAGGCACTAGGGAGAACAGTGTTCAGCTGCGGCTGTTAAAGACGTGTTGGAGATTGATGGGCTTCCCTGCTGGTTTATACTATATCAATTGTGCTTCTGTCTTACGTTCCATCAATTCCATTTTCAAAATAGATTTACCTTTCATTGTTGGTAATCCAAGCTGATGAAGGTGCATGCAGTCAATAAACAAAGATAATAAAGTTAATTCTTGTCATGGCTTGCTCTTAAAAGCAATTGATAATACACTGTTACCTCAAATGACATTGTAACTTGGCTACAGTTTTCCGTATGAAGAGATGGCTCTAAGAGAAAACTAGAGGCTCCCCAAGCTGCAGTGATTTAAATATATTCTAGCTTGTCCCAGTTTTGATCAATGACGCGATATAGAAAATAGTTATATCTGTCAGAAAAAAAGTGACACTTGTAAAATGCAAGTCAGATTTCCACCTTTATCCAAAGAAGTGTCAGTGCCATCACAGATGCACTGTTTGTTCCATGGAATTATCATCTATTGTGACAATTTATCCATTTAAAATGTTCTTAAATGACCAGCTTGTGCATTTTTTGTGTGGTCATTCTGTACTTGCAGGAAATTATCTTTTCCATGTTATATGTTTGTGGTGCTTGCTGAAGTACCTGGAACTGCGTGAGCTTTTTTCCCTTGAGTTGCTTGTGAAAACAAGATGTGTTTCAGTAGAATTTCCTAGTGAGCAAAATTTTCCATGAATGAATAAATAAATGTTTGATGGAAATGCTTCCATTGATTTCCGAAGGCATGGGCAATACAAATTCCCTTACAGCATGCATTTCTGCGTTCTCTGCATAGTCAAAATTGTTTCCAAAAGATGAAATGTTAAATATTTTATTCATTGTCAAGTGGTCTACCTTCTTCATATGGTCATTTTAAAGTCAATTCAAGCTGGTACCTTCTTTCCTTTAGCTTTAAACACCTTTCATTATTGTCATCTATGGGAGGGTTAATTCTTTCACCTTGGGGGCGTCAGTCAGGAAGGAGAAAAAGGGTAAAAAAGGAAAAAGAACAAAGATGTGGTGACTGTGCAAGTTAATGGTGTGAGTTCTTTAAATACATTAGCATTTCAGAGTTCTTACTGCACTCATGCCCTCCAGCTTGTGCGCCAGCACAAGGGTTGCTAGCTGAGCACCCTGTGCTGTACGCTGCCCCTCTTCCAGTTTAACATAATCAAATTAGTCTGTTATTAATTTGATTAACATAGTGCTTATTAACTAAGACATCCTTTAAAATACATGTTGTTCAGATATATGGGTCCTGCAACCACTGTCTTTGAAGAATGCAGAATAGTGCTGGTAGTACTTATTCCTGATGCCCCCAATATTCTGTTTAGCCCTTTCTCTTACAACATTTAGGTGCTTTGCTTTCTGCATATAGATTCATGTTTCAACCTTTTGCTTTAAAAAAAGGGCAAAAAGTAATTATCTGCATCAGTCATGTTTGGCTATTGGGTTTGTGAGGGTTTGTGTGATTCTGGGAGTTTGTTATTGCTGGTTTTCTAATGCTAGCCAAGGGGTGCTGCAGTTATTTACATAGAGAGGAACTTACATAGTCTGCTGATGAGCACTCTAGGAAAGACTGCAAGGAACTAAGAATTCAAAATCAGTCCAGTGATTGACTTGACTGCAGTAATTAAGGCACAAAGAAACACTTTCCATGCTTTAACTGGCTGGAAAAATCCTGGAGAATTAGTCACCTAGGGTACCAAGCCCAAGGTAGCAGTTTATAATACATTTATAATTTTAAATATAAACCATGTTAGAGAGAGAACTTTTTTTGTGGTGGTTACAGAATAATCCAGATTCCAATCGAGCCCCTTCGAGGATGGTTTTGTAGACTCTTGTTGTTTCGTATTATCAGATATCTCAGTGTCATGAGCAGTCTGTTCGATTGCACAACATCTATATCGTTACCAGCATTGCTTGCTCATATAAAGTAAGGTTTATAATTAGGAGAGCACAAAGTTACTACCTAGAGGAGAGGATAAGAGGAAAGCAAAATGGAAAAGTCACTTAGTGTTGAAGTTCTGCAAAATACCATTAATTTTTCTTCTACTATAACTTTAACGTGATAACAAGCTACGGAGTTAATAAAACTGTTGCAGCTATTGAGACTTCTCTTTTAATAACAGAACTAATGAAGGAGCATTAAGGAAAGGAAAAATACATTTTACAGAGCATAGTTTTTGCAAACTATTTTCTTCTCCCCTACCAGTGTGTCTTTAGATAATTGTAATTTCTAATGCTTAATACACACGAAGTATAAGGGAGAAGGTCTTAAGGGTGAAGTTGGCAAATTCCATACAATTAAAATACATTGTCTGAAAGTAATTGTTTAGATTTTTTTGCTTGCTTCATGGCATATATTTATTGTACTTATACACTAAGTTTATTGGTAGGTTTGCTTTTGTTTTACATCAGTAGATTCATGTTACATGATGAATGATGTGTACGTGTCAAAAGCATCTCTACAAATATCTTGCATGTTTTAGATATCACTTATTCCCATCCTGGTACTATGTTGAGTACAAAAACACTTGAACAAGTAATTGTTGCTATAACAAAGTCCATATATTTCTTCCAATGTAGGTGTAAATTTTGTATGGTCAAGATTATATTCCAGTATTATATATGCTAAAAAGGAAATGTCATAGCTCTTAATGCTATATTTGCTTCCTTTGAATTTGATCCAGGAAGCAAAAAGATGAAGATTATTTTATCAAATAAAAATATGCTTTGTTTCCTGTTTTAAGCCTTCCTTGTTCTACCTTCTACTGCAACAAGAAAAGGTCTGTTACTTGATTGAGATATCACCTTAAGTTCATGTGTCATTTTTGAGATAGACTGTAATGTCTGTAATACGAGCATTGTGGATGTTTCGTACATTCCCTAGTTCTAAAAGAGATGGACTTCTGACATTACAGAAACAAAGTTTTCAACTGCATGCGTATATGGGTTACCCAGAAAATGTGACTGATACATGCAGAACCTGTTACCATGTTTTCTAGTAATTTTTACATGCTTCTGAAGTGTAGACCTGAGACTTTTGGCAATGATTTAGGGCTTAATTTTACATACTGTTAGCTTCCTGCTACTGCCTTTTATTTTCCCTCCCTTCCTCTGCAATACAACTGAATAGTTTTACCATGTATTGATGTTACATGTAGTTTTATGCTAGAATAGTCACAGTCATGTTTATAAGCCAGTCTTATTTTGTGTTCTATTCAGTATGGTCTGTAACATAAATAAAAGTAAATACAGCTGTTGGAGATAACTGAGTGTGTATGTTGAAAGCATTATAAGTGTCATGATTTTAAAAGCTTGTGCTCGAGTCACTTGAAATATCAGCCCAAGCCATGTCCTGATGTTAATATGAAACCCTTTGTTTTCACCTAATGGATATGTTTATACATATGTTTATAAATACACAAGCACAGTTTACATCTAGTGAAGGAGTCTGTATGCATCTCTATATATATGTACACATCCTAATGTTTCATTTTTTAACCAGGTGTAAATCTGCACACACACACAAGGTGGCTTGCAGATCCACCACTGAATAAAATAGCTCTCTTTATAAAGAAGAAGAAATACTTTAGGTTTACCTCCAAAATTTTCAGATACATTAAAGCTTTCACACTGATAGTATATAGATCTAATTCACACATTTTTTATAATGAGCTGGAAATGTTATCAAAGTGTAATTTATATCCTATCTGCTTTTTCTTTAGTAAGAGTCACCATGAAGCACTGTAAGCTTTGCAAAGAAATTTCTTGCAACTGCTGACATAGATTCTTACTGATAATAACTGAATCTTTGTACCTCATTTCCTTGATTGGAAGAACCTGTGGTTCTTCCCAGTCTTTCTTGAATCTTTTAGATTTTAGATAGGAAATATAATTACTTGCATTTGAAAACTGGAATTAATTTAAAAGAATAGATCAATTCTCATAATTGGTAAAATAGTTTGTTCGTCATCAGCTGAAGAAATGATCATGTTTCTAGCTTTTATAGTTTTGTTTTGTGTTAAAGTCCCAGCTCCATTGTGCAATTACAGGTTGAACTGAACTGTCATTTGCAGAAAATGCCTCTACCGTGATGGAAAAAACCAACCAAAGCCAAAACAGAAAGGAGAAAAATCTAAACATAACCGAATATGAAGAAATCAGCAGTTTTTTAGACTTTCTTACTCTGTTTTTAACCTGTGCAGTCAACAATCTTGAAATTAAAGCAAGAAATAGTCCACTGGTGAAGGTGCTTCTCCCCAGTGAGAGCAAGTACCACTAGACTCTGCTTCACTGTCATAGAGGAACTGCAGCACAGCTGAGTTAATAATTTTCCTGTTTGGGTTTTAGACAGCATTTCTGTCCTTTAATTTCCAGTGCCTACTGACACTGTAACCAGTGTAGAGATTTATTCCCATGCAAAACAGATTGACTTAGGGTAATTTGAATACTTTATGCATGGATAGATTCATTAAGAAAAGGAGGCAAGGCAGAACTATAAAAAGAACTAATAATCTTGCTAAAGGAGCCATTAATTCCCTATAGCATTGGAGACACTCGTTGAATAGGGAAAAGGAAGGTTGGTTTTGCAGCATCCATGCAGTCTCCACAGTCATCCTCTGTTCTTTGTCCAGGAACAGATCACAGAGATGGCTTACTTTGTCTTCTCCAGAACCTTCTTTAATGTGCTTGAACCACTTCTGGCTTTGCTAGCTTAGAACAGAATCACAGACTGGTTGATGCTGGAAGGGACCTGTGGATGTCACCTTGTCCATGCCCTGCTCAAGCAGGGTCACCTGGGTCCAC
>JANHGB010055574.1:0-18511 GCA_026283785.1 Coracopsis vasa
AAAGTTGGGGCTGTTCAGCCTGGAGAAGAGAAGGCTGTGTGGAGACCTCATAGCAGCCTTCCAGTATCTGAAGAGGGGCTATAGGGATGCTGGGGAGGGACTCTTCATCAGGGACTGTAGCGATAGGACAATGGGTAACAGATTCAAACAGGAGAAGTTCAAGTTAGATATAAGGAAGAAGTTCTTTACTGTAAGGGTGGTGAGGCACTGGAACAGGTTGCCCAAGGAAGTGATGAATCCCTGGTGGTGTTCAAGGCCAGGTTGGACAGCCCTTTGGATGACATGGTTTAGTGTGAGGAGTCCCTGCCCATGGCAGAGGGGCTGGAATTAGATGATCTTAAGGTCCTTTCCAACCCTAACTGTTCTATGATCCTATGATTCTATCATAGTAAAACTGGATTCTAGTAGCAAAGAGTGATTGCAACACCTACAGAGACCTCAACATCACTGATGACGAAGCAGACAGAAAGAGATAAAGGACTCACTTCGTCTAGTGACCAACCTCCTGCTGTTGACAGAATTTTTATTTTTTGAAAGACAGTCACTGGCCTTCAGAGACCATATCTTCCCTTATCTTTTTCCAGGCAATAAGTACATTATCATGATGAGAAAAAAAAAGCCTATATTTTCTGTTTTTTTTTTTTTTTTTTAATCTTTTGCACTTTTTAATTTGATTTATTTTGCTGAGCAACACAAGAACTTCCCAGAAATGCTAGTTTTGCTGTATCACCACGACAAGCTGTCCCTAAGCTTGGCCAGATAGCTGCTAAGGATAAAATGGAGGTGGAAACACCATTCATATCATGTCCAGATAACTTGTAAGGTAAGCAAGGAAGCTGGAATCTGGGTATCTGGTAGATACAGAGAGATCAAGGCATTTGGGAAAAAGGGCCGGAAACATATGGGGTGCAGAGACCACATGGGGAGTGGGAGAGCTGGCAGGACAGCTGCTCCCCAGATGATACTGAGATCAAATGCCTGAGTACTTCAACATGACTTAAATAGTTAGGAAGTGTGGAGATGGAACAGTCCCTTGTACACAAGAATGTGCGTGTATTGCTGCTCTAATTAAGTCTCTTTCCTTGAGCATGAGTATCAGAAAAAACCCTAAGTCGTTGAGATGGTTTCCTCATAAAGATCAAGATTTCCTCAACCAACCCATAAAAGACTCTGAAAGCTCCTAATCTTTGCAGAAACCATGCAGTTTATTGGCCATAACCTGTAGCTCATATTTGACTTATTCACCCCAGCAAAACAAGTTTATCTAATGTATTTGTTGTATCCCTGAAGACACGTAATGGTGTGGACTTTATTGCACTCTAGTAAGCCAGTGATATTCTCAGGGACTTTGCAGAAGCTGTACACTAATTGCTAATGCTGCTGCTACTTCATTTCTCTTGCTCTGGTTTGTGACCTGGGTCTGTGATGTTCCTTGTGAATATGAGGGCCTGTGTATGCTTACATATATTGTAATCACATCTTTATTATTTAGTGGCAGCAGCGGAGGTACATGAAACACCATGTTTCATGTCTGTTCCAGTCCATGGTGTCATGTTGGCTTATAGAGTTTGTTGCTTTTGATAAAAACTGCTGCATCTTGTTTAGGCTTAAATATTGACTAACTCTGGGGTTTTTTGTTGGCGTCTTTTTTTTTTTTTTTTTCCCAAAGGCAAACTTACCCAGTTTGAAGAGAAAAGTTCTGAAGAGAAAATCACACTCTACATGAGGCAGAAATCTCACTTTCCTCTTCTTCCTAGTATGGTCTTTTAAAATCTGCTGTTAATATTTGGGAGCATCAGAATAATTCCTGCACCAAATGTACTCAGTGAAAAAGACAAAGCAAACAGATACGGCTGATAAGGGAAAACCAAAGCTCACACAAGTGATCAAGCTGGTGATTTGCTTCTCAAGCGTATAATAGACAACCCTTTATTCCCTCTTAACCTTACTATTATTAGTCAGCTAATGCTTTGTAGGCATCGTAGTTGCTGGAAATGGGCATTTCAGACAGATCTGAAGTCATATTGTAGGTTAGGTGTCCCTCTAAGCATCTAGACTGTGAAATTAAAGGCCAAGACAGGAAGCAGCTTTCCCAAGATCACATGGCAACCTAGAGAAAAATAGAGATAGATCACAGGACATCTGGACCTCTCTACTAGAGGCCTGTCCAGTGGCTCATGCTGTTTCTTCCAGGAAGACTTTCTCATGCAAATTTCAGCTGCTCCATAGGCAGGCCTGTGCTGGTTAAGTGCATCTGAGAAGACCTCACGTTTACATGCACATTCCCAAATCTACCCTTACTCCCCATCAGCCTTTTGCTCCGTCCAAGAAACAAAGTCCAGTGTAAAGCTGTAATTCACATACCTCCAAGTGTCAATAAAGCACTCCCAGTAATTTAGCTGTGGATAGAGACAATGTGTGGAAAATTTAATCTACAGGGTGGAGCAGAAACTTATATATCACCAGAGAAAAAGGAGCTGGAAAGAAAATATTTAGGTAAATGTAAGTAGTAGACTAAGCCTCTGCCTTACAAATACTCTAAATGCTATAAAAAGACTGCTGGTGGGGTGACAAGATCAGTCTGGCCACAGCTGTCATCTTTAAAAGCCAGCCAGTAAAGCATGCCTGTTTTTATCTTGCTGCATTTTCTATAAAAAATATATTTAAAATTGTATTCTTGAAGTGAGAGCAATGGACAGAGGGGTTCTTACCTAAGGAGAAAACAAAATCTGTAATAGAAGGTTTATGAACAAACCATTTTAATACCATTATTTTTAGCCTCATCAGTGAAGGTGATTTCATGCTCTAACAATATTCATTCTAGTATCTTCACAGTTCATAACACCCAGGTGACTAGTCTTTGAGGAAGATTTTGCATGCTATCCAGTTACAGCATATTTATTTGCCCTCTTGAAACCATGTACTCAGTTGGTGTGATTCAACTCCCCCAGGAGAAGATGTGCCTGACCAACTGTCATAGACAAGGCTTAGTCTGCAGGAAGGGTTGAATTTCCTTAGCATGACAATGGCCTGGGTATTATTGGCACAGACAGTTTGTGTCAAGCATGTGAACAGATGTTCCTGAGGTCTGAAGGAGGGGCAGTTACAGATCTCTTAATACCCAGCTTGGGTTTTATGTTGGCCTCTCCTTTGGCTCAGGAATGATTCACTATGGGTCTGAGTTTACCAAGGGTTACTTAGTCTAGAGAACTGGTAAACCGGCTGATTATGCACTGAAGTGTTTGCCAATAGCCTCTTACCCCATTGTTTAATATTTCGAATTTTCAAATAAAATGCCCTGAAACCCTCTAAACTTAGAAAAGTGTGTTTTCAGTACAATACATAGGTCCCTTTACTTCCATCTGACTCCTAGCTTGACTTCAGCCTCCCAGAATCTCACTTTTAGGCCAAATCCAATAAAATATCTGAACATCTAAAGACATAAATAAAAATACCTAATATTAGATACAAGCTTTCTGGGTTAGAATTACAGTGAGGCTCCCAAATAAGCAAACGGACTTCTCAGAATGGACAGCAGTTGAAAATACAAAGAAACAGTGTTTGGTGAAATCCTGCCCAGTTCAACCCTAAACAGCATAGGGACTGTCATCTGCTCAGGATCTGCAGCTTGAAACCATCTCAGTGACCAAAGTTGGGATTCATTTATCTTAACCTGGATATCTAAAAGTAGGATAAACATATAAGTCTAAGCCAGTAATTTTGGGCTCCCCTTGTAGTTAATGGAAAGAAATGGGCACCTTCAGAGGACTATTTATCTCCTGCTAAAAGAGGTATCTAGAAACAGGTCAGACGAATCCCAGCCAATAGATGTTTCTTACTGTTTTATTATCCTCTCTTGGAGCAAAAAAAAAAAAAAAGTTGCAAGGACTAGAACAGTGAATTCAAGGAAACTTGGCTCAGGGATGTTTCAGTGTACTTGTTGCTGAATGCAGGGATTCTAACAACAAAAGATTGTTGGCTCTAATAGACTTGACTACTATGAAATGGAAGAATGATAATTTATTGCCCTTTGGGTTGAGAGATAAGATGTTGTTCATGATACAAGGCTGTACTGTGTACAAAAAGCTAACACCAGTCAGTGAAGGGCAGAAGACCAAGTCTATGATCTGATATAATACGTCTCAGAAGATAGTTTTTTTCTGGTTTTGTGCAAGGGGAAAATAGGTGCCAAATCTGTGGGTTTCCTGTAGCATATGTGATATGTCAAAGGTCAGTCTCATTTTATCTTTACTCTGCCTTTTCACATCCTACCTTCATGAACCTTTAGACATCAGGGTAACTTTGGGCTCATGAGATGCCCTGACTCAGAGAAGCTGTCCCTATATATAATTTCTAATCACAGGTGTAATCTTTCCAGGATTTAATCTTCAGGAAATTTCATTTGAAAAAACCCAAACCAAACCAAACTCCCCACAACCCGCCCAGCAACTCAAAACACAACAACTTAAATCCCCTAAAAACTTTGGAAGTATTCAATGACATACTGATTAAAGTGGAATAACTCTTTAAAAAGACATACAGCAGAGATGTGTGACTGGGAGGTTTGTGTGAATGATTTTATGCAATTCAAAGGGAACTCCTACTTCTGCTAAAGAACATAAAAATTTTGCAATCATCTTACTGGGAAGATCAGAGTTTTTGTTTTACAGTAGAAAAATAAGACCATTAGCAAGTATAGGCTAATGCAACCATGTTTCCTCTTAAAGTGTCCTCATAACTTACACCCTATTATCTGCAATTTAATTTTTAAAATGTTATAAGTAAGCCTCCTGGGTTTGTGTGTCATTTTTTTAGGAACTGCCTTTGTCTTGCACTACAAAAGCCTTCAAATGTATATTTATGCCTGTCATGAGAGAGTTATCAAGAGCAAAAAGCAAAACAAAAAAGAATTTTTTTTTGTGATAGAAAGACGAATAATATGATCTTCTAATACTAAAAAAAAAAATAAATACAAAATGTGTTTTAGTAATTCCTGAAAAGAAGAACAGAAGAGAAAGCCAACAAATATTGTTGCTGGATGACTACTACTATAATTTTGTAGCATTTGAAAAACAGTCAGGGTACTTTCTATTTTGTCCTTTCTTCAAAACATCCTAATGCCATTTTGGCAAGTTTGATATTTCATTTGAAGGGAAAATAATAAAGTGTTTTCTTTGTATTGATTGAAGAAATATAGTGCTTATTTTTTGCTTGGTTTTCTAGTAGTTATTCAATAGGTTAAAGGGCAATACCATCTGTTTCCTAACAGGACATTTTGTGTAAGATTTGCAAGTCCTACAGGTACATTTAAGCATGGATAAATATGCACTCATGGTTTCAGCTGGATAGTTTTTCACCACCAAAGGATGATTATGTTGTGTGCCTTGAGACATAGGCTATAATATATTTCCTGTCCCTTTATTGCATTTTGGAATCATAAACAATGACTGTTTGGCTCAAAGCCATTTATTCAGCCCAAAAAGACATTATTTGCACAACAAAAATCAATAAAAATGTTACTAGGTCTGGCTGGATACTTTGCTTAACTGTGATATTTGTCTGTCACTGATGGCATGCCATCTCTCGTAGGAGACTGGGGCCAAAACAGAGCTATTGATCCAGTCATCAGTGATGGATACTGGCATTTGGAACAGGCTGCTGCAGAGAATCTCGATTAAAAAAAATATTTGTGTTTTGCCTGCAGCAGAGTCAAGATAACCTGAATGAGGAGATTTTCTCTTTTATATTGGGTTTCTCCTCTTGTGGTTGTTAAATGCTCTGGACCAAAGTTCATTATTGAAAGAATTAAGTCAATCTATGTTTAGCCAAAGGCTTTGACATCATATCAAGCTCTCCTGATTTAGACACAAGCTAGTTGTCCTTTTCATCACCTTAAAAACGTAGGGAAAGCGTTTTAAGCACACCAGTGATAGAAGTGATATGCTGCGGTGTGCTTACACTTTTTTTCTATTGTAAAACATCAAATTATGTCTAAGAAAAACAAGACAAAAACTGATTCTCACGCATTGTTATATAAACACTGACCTATCCTTTGAGGCACTGAGTATTCCCTGCTCTTGCTTTATCAAAAGTTTAAGGTACTCAACACTTAGTAACTCCCTGTGTTTAGCCCTAGGTTATCTAATTATGAAACATCACTACAGCTGTTTAAAAAAAATATTGCAGATGAAATATAGGAATTTTTAGCCTATTGTCATTGAACAGTATTTTAAAAGTCTACCTGACATTTTCAAATGCATTTTATTATTTGAAAATCAGTTTTCCTTCAGCAAATTAACTGATTTTAAAAAGTGTAATATTTTCTGGTAGAAAGAAGAGAATAAAGCAGCCTTTTAAGTCAGTCTCTTAGAAACATTTTCAAATTAATGATGTTCAGATTCTTCTCATTTATGTCCTTTTTTTCTGAGAGGTCAGAACTTTCATACAAAGTATGGTTGTGCAGATATTCAGCAGACTGAAAGTAGACACATTTCCTAGAAATAATATTGTCATTCACAGCATTGATGGGGATTTAGGAGTAACAGATCACTTACTCAAGTCAGCTGATTTGTATGTTATGACTTTAGTTCTGACTAACATACAGTCATCAGAGTAGCCATTGTAATTTTGACAGGACTATTTGAACTGTATGAAATCAAGCACACATGAAAGCCTTCTTAGGTTCATGATCATTAGAATGGTGGCCAGAGACACGTAGACAATGTAATTTTCAAAGCACTGTGTGCGTTTTGAAAACCTTACCCTTCCATCATGTACGTAATTAAGAAAATTAAGTCTTTATTTAGAGTAAACTAAATTCCCATATAATATCAAAGTTGTGGCTACCACTATCATTCCAACAACTGTAACATGAGAATCCTGTTGATGGTTAGACTGGCTACCTAAGTAGCTAACTTCATTGTTTTGAAAGGAGAGTAGCAGCTATGTGAGTTTTGTTTAATTTCCTTTAATCATACTTCTCAGTTCAAAGATGAAATAGTGGAAAGATGTATTCAGACCCCCTGTACTCAGCACTGGTGATGCCACACCTTGAATACTGTGTTCAGTTCTGGGCTCCTCACTACAAGAGAGACATTGAGGTGCTGAAGTGGGTCCAGAAAAGGGTAACAAAACTGATGAAGGATCTGGAGAACAAGTGTGATGAGGAATGGCTGAGGGAACTGGGGTTGTTTAGTCTGGAGAATAGAAGGCTCAGGGGGGACCTTATTGCTCTCTACAGCTACCAGAAAGGAGGTTGTAGTGAGGTGCGGTCAGTCTCTTCTCCTAAGTAACTAGTGATAGGACAAGAAGTAACTGCCTCAAGCTGCACCAGTGGCAGTTTAGATTGGATATTGGGAAAAAATTCTTCACAGAGAGGGTGATCAGGCATTGCAACAGGCTGCCCTGAGAAAAGGTGGAATCACCATCCCTGGCTGTGTTCATAAAACATGTTGACAAGGCCCTCAGTGACATGGTTTAGTGGTGGTCTTGGCAGTCCTGGGATAACAGTTGGACTTGATGATCTTAGAAGTCTTTTTCAACCTAGTTGATTCTATGGTTCTATACAGCTTCTGCAAACTTGCCATTTTTAACCAAAAGGGAAGGGAAAGTCATGAGTAAGACCATGTTTGAAATTCATTCTTCATATGAAAGTGAGTCATGAATTTCTAACTGAATTCTCATATGCCAGCCTGATAAGAGAAATAATGAGAGTGTATTGGCAATTGGGTATATCTAATCAGGAGATACTGTTCTTCAGAAAGAAGAGACTTGGAGCACTTCCTGTTATGCATCATCCAAGTTATAAGATATTTCTGATAATCAGTATTAGTTCTAAAGTCATAATATGATAACTGCTGAAAGAACATTTTCTTTGTCTTTGCAATGTACATAGAGGTGAAACATCTAAACCTTTCTGCTTGTGTATATTATTGCAGGTTATCATTTGGTCTGTCTTTTTAAGTTGATGAAACTGAGAGAGAAATTAAACATTTCATCCAGGTAGAGGGGAAATGGAAATAGACTAAAAAATATAAGAGTCCCCTAACGGGATTTTTAAAATGGTCATTTAGTGACTGTTGACCTGCATTACCTAGTTTGTACTCAGATATGGCTGCAGAAGGCAAATTTTATGAAGTGCAGATTGCTTTATGACTTGATGTATAGGTTTCTCTTCCATGCCTGCTCAAAAGAAGGATCAAAAAGAGCTGATACACAACTGGTACTCTACAACATCATCCATCTCCCTTACCACCTAAACCCACTTGCTATTATCCTTTGACAAATAATAAGAATGAATTTCTGACTCTCAATCAGCATAATTTTAGAAATTGCAAATATTTCTCTTCCACATCAGAGAACTTTCTCTAGATGCATAACAGTCTTTTACTACTCTGAGTACTACATAATTTAATGAAAAAGAACAACAGTAAACTAATTCTCTGTTTTCTCTCTTAAGAAGCAGTTTGAAAGTATTATCAGCTTTTCTGTTTCGGAAACATAATTATTAACAATATTATTAATCTCAGCAATAATATTCTACAATTGCTGTTTCTTTGTCTCCTGACATTTTTGCATACATCTACAATGCAGTTAAGGTAAAATAGTCCATATCATCTGAAGATCTGACCCATTTTGAAGAAAGGCAATTTGGCTTGAATGACAACCCCAGGCTTAAACATAAAGTGTGTTGGAAATACACTTTCATGTTTGCCATCCTGCTAGAATTTTTAAAGTACACCTGATATTTTGAAAATTAGATTGTATGTGTTCTGCTAGCTAAGGCTTTCCAGGACTGAAGTCTTAGATAAAATTTCAATTGCTGACAATCACAGTTGCTAGAATTTCTTCATTCTTTCTTAGATGAAAACTAAAAGTGTCTACAATTAAGGTTTTATTTTTTGACAATAATAAATTGTAAGTATTTGTGAGCTTAGAATTGTTTTCTGTATTCATTTATATCAATAATTAAAAATATATGAATTATGAATATGACACTATAGATGTCTACACATATATTCCTATATTAGTTGTGTTTGGAAGTATCCTATTATTATTTAGATTTTTTTTCTATTAGGGTTGTGTACTAACTGTGAAGACCAATGTAAAAATTGTGTACATTACGTTACCTGAGTTCAGTTCTTCAAATGGAAATCTAATCTAGCATAATAAGGTAGGTGAATTAGCCTTATCTGAACTAAAATGTTCAGTGAACTGAAATTCCTCTTGGAAAGGAATGAGACCGTTGATGCCATCTTATTTTTCTAAGGTACAGCTGTGCTTTCAGTGGCAGTTTTTTTGCAAAAAACCTGCCAGGAAATAACGTTAAATCTCTAACAAACTTCAGAAATGCATCAAATATTTTTTTAAGTTATTCTCACCAAGTAGTTCAAGTACTTTAAGCAGGTGTTACATACAGATTATGTTTAAGGAATCTAAATAGGGATTGTAGCACATGGTAAAGATTTAGTAAATACTTTTCTAGTCCAAAATCAATGCCATCGATTGTCATTAAAGTGGCAAGCTAAAAACAATGAAGTGGTTTCTAATTTTCAAGCTCCTGCTGGAGTCTGCTCTATCTCTTCCTTTTTCCAGTTAAGAGCATCATTAAATGGTAAGAGCAAACAGCATATTGAGAGGCCAAGTGTTTTATTAATTCATCATCAGAATTATCTCAGCACATTAATATTAATAGCCTCAAATTGGATTTCATTTAGGAGGTGAAATAAATATGCTGATAGTAAAAGCCTACATAGCCAATGAATCTTTTGAAATGGCACTTATACAGAGCAATACTCAAAACAGATTTGATAAGTCATGCTGACTTCCTTTAGCATAGGGGCACCTTCCAGGTAAAATTTCATTCTGTTCTGGAACTCACTGAAATTTTAACTTCTAAAAATGCTTGCTTTGGAAGCTTGTAGCTTAAATGACTGAGACAAATGTGGACATGTATCCCTCCAATTAGCTAACACCTTCTTTGTTTCCTTTGTTGACTGTTGTAGACAGTCACCCCTAAGACCCCTATATTTTGATTTTCATAACAGTATGTGACTACATATCTAAGAATATTATTTTTGTTTACATTTGCTTTGATTCACAGCTTGTGTATTTTTCCTTTCTTTCTTTCTTCTTCATTATTAAATTCTTTAGACCCAAAGAGTCATAGACTTTGTGGGTGTTTGCAGGGAGAAATATTCCTTAGTACGTGCCAAACCCCATGAAATGTCCCCCATTTGCAAGGATACCATATAGCCCAAGGAGGAGATGTGGGGAAGAGTAGAAATGAAGCTATAGCTGTGCATGGATTTGGTTAAAGGCACAGTAAACACTTCCTTATCTGGTGAGTCAGTGGTGATAGATTTTCCTCTCTCCCCTCCCTCTTCCAGTAAACCAGGCTGTTTCTATACCTTCCAGTTATCAGTGCTAATCCACTGGCTAATGGCAATGTTTCTTTGTTAAACTGGAAAAAAAATGTCCATTCAGGAGGTAAATGCTCTCTCTCTCTTTTAATATGGTGCCACAGCTGTATTCTGGCATTGTACCTAACACAGCCTTCTTGCAGGAGTGCCAGATTTAGTCAGATTTAAATAATACAGACAATTCCACAGCCACATTCACCACTCAGTTATTTCCTACTGTTTGTGGCTTCAGGGGTACACTTATATTTGTTGAGGACCATTATCACATGGAGGTGATCCACTCACAGCACCATTCAGTCCTTTAGGAGTCTGCCCTGGGAGCACAAAGCAGCCAGAAGGCTTCTTGACTTCAGGATGCTTCTTACTGCTAGTGGGGAGACACAGATTGGTCAGACTCAGGCACAGCATATGCTAGGGGGCTAGTTATTGGAGCCACTGGGCACTGAAATACTAGTTTAATTTTTTTCTATTCTATTTTTCTATTCTTCTTTTTTTCTCTTTTTTTGTATGATTTTTTTATACTCTCTCAAGAGTTCTTAAAACAAAATTGCACCATAGAAAATGTAATGCTGCACTGAAAACTGAAGTCATGTTCTGAGCTAAAGTAAAGAATCCATTCACTGCAGTGTGTCCTCCACTTTGTAACCAGCATTTGGGGAGTGTAGAGTCGCTCCTACAGAAATGTGGGTGACCCTGAGCATGGGTTGGAACTTGCTAATGTATCCATCCACTGGTGTACATCTCTGTATGGAGGATAGGGACAGGGAATATCTTTTCACTTATCCACCGTGTAGCTTATGTATGTGAGAAGAGGTGGAGAGCAGAGGCAAGGCAGTAAGCAGCTACTGCCTCCTATGTCACACAGCCATAGCGTGACAGCAGGACTATGATAGTGAGTGGAAATGTTAGGGCTCGGGCCTTCTTTTTTCTTGGCAAGTGAAGCAAATAAAGCAAACTGTAGAATATAGCTCAGTTTATGTGTTTCTACCCTGGACTCTTTCAGTTCTCTGTGGTAGTTGGACTTCACAAAAATGTAAGCACAAAAAAATAAATAAATGCTCTTTTCATGGTTTTATATTGTTCAAATGTATTTCATGTAAATAGTCCAGAGAAGGAAAACAACAGTTATCAGAAGAGAGCAAAACTAGCCATGTACTTCAACTTCTTCCAGGGGAATGATAGTAAACTTGCCCCGAACAGGAGCACTGTGATCAGGAGAAATGCATTTGAATATTCTGTCTTCATCTTGCAAGCTCCTCTACCATGATGGCCATGTACAAAGACTGAGGTGTAACTGGGTGGATTTTGGCACTGCTGAGCAGTGGAGAGGCAGCTTTAGCAGCTACAAAATGCTGATGACATGGTGTGGCCGCCTAACCACCCTTTAGCTAAGCTAACGGAAGGACTAGATTGAGGAAGGGTTTGACCTCTGCTCGTAACAGACGAAGTCACTTTTGCAACCATGGACCAACCTACTGCAGCTGAAGGTACTGGCTGTCCTTCCAAACAAATGAGAGAGATGCATGCAGATTTGTTAGTGCTTGAGGCATAGCCACTAGTAAAAATCAGAGTCTGCATTTTGAATTTGACTGAAGTCTGAATCGGTCATTTCAAACAGCCCAGCTTTGTGTTATATAAGCATTTTTTTGGAAGCTTAGTTCAACAGCCTGCTATAGACTACATGAGAAAATGAAACTGTTGTTTCCACAGATCATAAAATCCATGTTAAACAAGAATGAAGAGGCTGCTGTGAGGGACTTTGCCCGCTCTCCCCCGCACCTTTTGCTACCAAAGATGTACAAGGAGATTATTCCTGTGGTTGTGGCTGTGCACTGAGAATTACAACATGATTTCCTGGCACTGCCACAGATTTGTTGTCTGTTCACTTAATTTGCCCATGTTTTGGATCCCAACTGATCTCACAGAAGGATTCTTACTTTAATGCAGCCACAATAAAGATGCTTTCTTTAATGTTCGTGAGGGGCTTAGAGTCCCTGGTGAACAGAGCCATGCAGTGCCCTTGAGATGTTGAGATTATATAAGTTTTATGTAAATCGTCCTTGTCACCTCAGAATATATGGGCTCTTCCCCACCAGTGAACAAGGCTTGCAGCCTACAGACATTCAGAAGTGATAATGAAATTGTGGATTCGAAGCATTTGTCTGCCAGTCTGTGTTGGCATAATCCTCAAACATTGTTCTCAAGCTAGCGCTCCTGAAATTTATTATGGACTAAAAGAAGTTCCCAACAGCCTGCCACTATTATTGGAGAAAGAATGTACAACAGTGACTGCCATTTAGGCCACCATTTGGAACAGAATTTAGAAGCTGCTGCCTGGAGTTGACGTCCAGAATAATGAGGCTGACATTCAGAGGACCCACCCAGCAAGCAGAGGCAGAAGTGATCTAATTGTTGCTGCTTTCTTTCAGACTCCCCCACCCCTATCTTTTTCTGGCTTTTCCCCAAAATAAATTACTCTAATTGTAGAAAGAGTTTGGAATGGAGAACAGTTATTCTGTTTAGTTTATGATCTGGTATTTTCAAGTTTCTTAATATAATGGAGAGATTATTACCAAAATATGCTGGGTTCAGAGTGTATTCAAGCTCTAAAGTTACCCAGTTTGGTATCTGTTACAGTTCAGCCAAACCAAACACAGCATGTTCAAGTTGCTTCTTTTTTGGTGGCAATTTCCCATAGTGCAACAGGGAACCATATGCCCAGTAAGACTGTATTGATAGTCTTCCTTGCTGTTGGTCAGAGCAACAGCAAATCATTCATATGCCACATTAGGAAAACCAAAAGGCTCATTTTTGTCTGATCATCAGTCCTCTCCTAAGACAGAGAGCAAGTGACCAGTTATTTATGAAGCCATACATAGCACTACCTGCATCTTGTCCTCTCTCCTGTCACATGAGCTCTCCTGTTGTATGTCATTTTTCTTCTCCCTTCCATTCCTCATTTCTTCACTGTAGTGACAAAACACCTACACCGTTACGAGGCAAGTCAATGATAATGTCTATGCAAAAGCTGGTACTGCTGGGAATTTTCTCAGGGTTGCCAGTTTTCATCTTTATACAAACAACTCTACTTGTACCCTTAATGTACAATAATAAGTTTCTGCCTGTTCTCATTCTTCTTGAACAGTTGTGTATCTTTTCCACATTTTTCTAAATTGAAAATTCTGTGCATATTACCAGAAAAGATCTTCTAAGCAATCAGAACATTAACAGGATTACAGCTGCATAGATGCTAAGGAAAATAAACCTGATTGGCATTGAAAGTGATTCTCATTCAGATAATTTAGAAGACCTTTGAACTGTTTGCCAGTATGAACACCTATTTAAACTGAAGAGTAAAGATAGAAGTTACCCTCTGAAACACCCAAAATTTAATGCTCAGGTAGTGGCCTTCCACTTGAGATGGTGACATTTCTTTTCAAATTAAGAGTCTTTGCCTGGTTTACTGAGGCTGCTGAAGACAGTGTTTCGTTTATGTATTATGAATGTTTATGTTAGTGTTTCAAAGAACAGTCTTGTGATTTCATTCAAAATGGAGCTGGACAAGGAAGAACCAATGTTGAGTGAGAGACAGCAGTGAAAGAGAAGAAAAAGGTGGTTATATTCTAATACAAAAGGTAGGTGATAAGGGACTATTTAAAGAGGCTTTATGAGTGCTTAAATATTTTCATTGATGAACAGATGAAGGGCTGGAACAGCGTTACTGAACTGCTCAAGATTGCTTGTGTCTTAGAATAAGTCCATAGGAATCTAGTAAAGCTAAGAGAAATGTTACCAATGAACAAGACAATGTACCCTGGTCTTTGAGTTGATCCTGTTCTTAAGGGGATTTTAATTGAATGCACTACAGTTGTTCAACAATAATCTCTAGATCTCAGCAGCTCAGTGAACACGTCTGTTCAGTACAATCTCATAGCCAAATAAAACAAACAATATATTTAGTTATTTTAAGTACAGGATATGTAACACTTCAAACATTAGGCTTGTAAGAATACACTTGTGCTTATGTGTATATAAACAGCTATATTTTTTTTGTATATGTATGCAGTTCAAATGACAGGTATATATAGTTATGAAATGTATCAATAATACCATTGCTTTTATTTTGGTGACCTCGTGGAGTCTAGCAGATGTTTTCAAATATCATCTTTAGTCAATGTATGTTCCAGGCCTCCACTGCATCATTAAAAAAAAACCACAGCAGAACTTCATCTCTAATGGTTAGAAATGTTCTTTTCATTTTCTGGGAAGATATATCCATGACTAATTTTTACATCCTTTTGATCTTGTTACAAGCATATTTAGTTTTGACAGTCCTCATCTTTCCTTTGTGTTTATTAAGTGTATTTATAGAAAATCATATCCTGCCTCAACTTTTGTTTCATTAGTCTTTTCTTTTAAGATTTATTCTCTAAAATGCGTTATCATCTCAGTAGTCTGGTTTTGAATTGAAATTAAGATTGTAAACATAGCTAATCAGAAGTGAGCCTGATATTCTAATGAAGTCTTAGTAAAGACTTGTACAATAGAATTAACATTTCCTTCTCTTTACTTAAAATACCCCACCTACTGCCTCCTGGAATTGAATTGCTCATAGCTATATGGAATGTAGATTTTTTACCATCAACAATTATGTCCAGTTCCTTTTTCATTTTGTTAGTGAGGCCCCCAATCTGTAGTAAAGTTTCTTCTAATTTGTCCGTAGAAGTTGTGATTCTACATCTTGTCTTAGTAAGACAGTTAATAATATTCTCCAATTCTTGCTGTAGAATTCTTGATCTTTCTAAATATGGACAACAAACTGCAATTGTGATATGTGAAAGTTTCATAAGAATACACCTTGCCCTTTCATTGAGGTGATTTGTGATCATATTAGACCTCATTGTTAGATGATGATAAAGTTTTAGGCATCACTACTGGGATCTGCTGGCTCAACTTTTACACACCTAAGAAATGTTTGTTCAAATCAACAAGAATAACTGGTGAGGAAGAAACAGAGGCATATATAGTGACTGGCAGAGCAAAAATGAAACAGTGCAAAGCTATTCTGTTGAAACATTTATGCTGATACATTCACAAAAATCAATGAGAGGAAAGCAAAGCCAAAGGAAAAGCAAAAATGTTTTGATCATTTTTACAATTATATCATGCAAAGTTCGGAATATGCAGATATAAACAAAATGTGAGAAAGATTCCTGTTGAAAGTAGAACAAGATTTCAATCTCACAAAATATACCTATTTAGTGATTTTTGCAATCTATATGACCATTGAAGAAGATGAGGAAACTGATGATTTAGGTAAAGTCTTGGCATCCCATAAACATTCAGCTCGACATGGGCACTATAGCATAAACACTTTCCACTAGAAACAAGGTAGAAGAGATGTGTCAAGATTCATTTACTGCTAGATGAGGTGATAGCATTATTTTGTTAACCCTACTTAGGAGCGCAATCTCTGCCGCAAATTAGACAATTAAAAACTTTTTTAAGCAGTAGCAACAATCTGATACACCCATATTTCTTTAAATGCTTTTAATGAAGACTCCTGTGTGATGGACTGAAAGATGAAAGTTGGAAATTTCATTATCAGTAGCAGGCAAAATTGCCAAGTGTTTCTCTTTTTTAGGGTGATGGGAGGAAGAAGGTGGAAGTGGAGATGGGTGCAGGGGACATTTCTTTGTTGTTTCCTGTTTTAATCTTTTATGTGTTTCTTTGCTACAATACTGAAAAAATAGAGTTGTTGGCTTTATCTCCCTCTGAAAGCTTCACACTCATTACAAACCTAGATACTATCTGAGAGTACAAACTACATGAACACTCAGTGGCAGTGTTGTGTGGTCTTGAAGCCATGTGACAAAGTGGACAGACAGGGCTCATAGTAAGTGGCTCCACTGGACAGGTGCTGAAACTGTGCAATGTATTTTGCGATTTAGGATTTCTTTTTCACCTATCTGCAAAGTAAAACTGATTCATTTCAAGGTGTTCTGGAATTCAGGGTTGAGTCAACGTCACAAATGAGATTTTGTGCATTGTGACAAGACCTTCCCATTTGCAGCACTAATCTCATAAGCAGTAAGGGAAGTTCTGCTTGCAGGGAGCTACCTGCAACAGCCCCTTTCTCAAACAGAACAGCAGGTATCCTTCTGTTTGTGTCAACTCTTCCTTTGTTCTTTTTTTTTTTTAGGCAGTCAATCTGACAAAGAATTTGTAAAGTAATGGAGTATGGTATTAGCCAAATGGTTTACACAGTCTATTCAGATGGTTCTAACTATTAATCTAAACCCATAATTTTGCATTTTCAGTCCATATAGAACAGTAACCCTATAAACAACTGTGAAAAAAAAAAAAAAAAAAAAAGAAAACAGACCATTGGAGAATCAAGGAAGATTTCTCCACTTTTTACGCTGAAGGCTACTTTAAATTTTGATCATGCTTGCCACTGCAGTCAATCTGGGAGCTGCTAGTGAACACTCAAGTATTATCTGAAGTAAAAAGAAAAAGTAACTGAGAGGTTCAGTGAAGCAGAATGCTCAAAGAAGATTAATCAGGTAGAATTTGCAATAACTCAATCGTTGTACCAAACGTGATCAATGATAACAAAAGAAACATTTAGCCAAAAGGGAAATAAATATCTGTGGTCCTCGCAGGAGTCATTTATTGATTGAACTTGATTTGTCAAGTGTTTTCAGTATCTAGGGCTACAGTCCAGCTGTGAGTAGTACCAGGCTCAGTGACATAGGGGGATTATGGTACAATGCTGTATTTGTTCTCTAATCTTTGATGAAACTTGTCTTTTAGATACTTTATTTCACTTGCTGTGTCAGCAACATTTTATGCTTAGGTATCTGTAGAAAAGCACATGCATACAATATACAGTCAGTTGTAACATCCAGGGTTATTCTATGTGGATCTTCGGCATATTAATTCTTATTAAAGTCTCAGAGATAAACATTCAAGGTTAAATATATGTAAGTGTTGTTCTAAATACATATTATTTTAGGTTATGTATTGACTGCTTTCTTATATCAGAACCCATTGTGGAGTATCTTGGACCTGCTGTAAGAAAAGTGTGGAAACATTTGAATGCATTGGTATAGGCATTCTGGCAAAATTAGCACACACAATTTATTGACTATCTTGAAATTGCCAGAACTGCTCTCTAGGAAGCTTATGTTCTGTTAGAACAACAGGTATTAGCTAATAGGTATTACTCTATAATAGGAAGCCAAAGTAGTACCCGAAACATAAAAGTTTGTTTCAGATTTTTTTGTAATGAGTATAAAAGGGTATTAGAGATGAAAGAATATGATGTGTCAGTATACCCCCCCAACAGCAGTAAATGGCAATCATTTGAAATGGGAAATCTCTTAGGTTATAAATTATCTGTTGTTTCTAGCATCAAATTGCAAGGAAACCAGGGATGGGGAAATGATCCCACTTATTTGCAGTATGATTCTGAAAAAGGATTGCAGAGTGAAAGTACACAAAGAAGGATTTAACAAGAGAAAAATTGGTTTTAGAGCAGGTTCAGTACAAGTTAAGATGCTGAAAATTGGGAATTGGACAGAATCTGGAGCACTGAAAAGGGAAATTGATAAGTATGTAAACCATTTAAAAATCCTGTATACGAAAGAAATATGACCAGATGACAATATGATTGTGAGACTGACTGGTCTATATTTCCCTGGGTCATCCATTTTGCCCTTCTTGAAAATGGGGGTTATATTACCCTTTTTCCAGTCTTCAGGAACTTCACCTGACTGCCATGATTTTTCAAATATAATGGACAGTGGCTTAGCAACTTCATTCACCAGCTCCTTCAGGACCCGTGGACGTGTTTCCACCGACCCATGTTTCCAAGGTCCCATGGACTTGTGTACGTTTAGGTTCTTAAGATGGTCTCGAACTAGATCCTCCGCTACAGTGGGCCTAAGGTCTTCAATCTCCCAGTCCCTGAATCTGCCTTCCAAGACTTGGGTGGTGTGGTCAGAGCATTTGCCAGTGAAAACTGAGGCAAAGAAGCTATTAAGAACCTCAGCCTTCTCCAAATCTAGGGTAGCTATTTCTCCTGA
>JANHGB010055576.1:0-19968 GCA_026283785.1 Coracopsis vasa
GAGAAGGGCTTCGAGTTCCTCGCCCAGATAGCCATCCACCTAGCCCAGGACGGAAACCTAAATTCAGTGAGGTGGCACACAATAATATAATGTCCCTAATGTTACTAAATTGTAAATAAGAAACAAATCTGAAAGTGATGTGTCAAACTCAGTGTATATACAAGTTTTTTGTTATTTCCTCTCATTCTCATTATTCCTCTCATTAAAAATCTGAGTTTGAATTCATTGAACATGCACAAAGGAATAAATAGCATCAAGTTATGATATCTGTCTTAGGACTATGCATGAAGTTACATGAGAAAGGGAGAAGATTGGGAGTCCTTACTGCTCTTCTAAGCAGGATCAGTGATCCCTCAGTTGTCTCTCTCACCTACTGTCTTTTAGGGGTGACTCCACTCAGATGCTTTGGATAATCTCTCCTTCATTAGTCTTAAAATTAGAAATTAGTTGTGTAATATCTACCCTAATTTTTTCTGCTGCCGTTTAAACCCCTTATCCCAGACACACTGAATGTGAAGAGATAATTCCTTTCCTTTGTAATGGAATTCTGTGTTTAGAAAAATACATGCCAGTTTACTTTTATCTTTCTTTCTAGTTCAACAGCCTAAGTATGCTGAGTCTTTTGTAACATGTATTCCTTCTTGCTGCTATCCTGTGAACCCCCCAGGCTGTTTCTCATCTGTCCTAAAGCACAGGACAGATGAGAAGCTGGATGCTGTCTGCTGTCTGAGCCCATGCAGCTGCGCAGCGAAAGGTTTGCTTCCCATCTCTAATAAATATCCACACAAGGGGCCTGAAAATGACAGATGAGTTCATATGAAATGGTTTCTCTCCATTTTTGCCAGGTAGTTAATTGATTCAGATGCTGATTAGAGGGGGCATTCAAATAGGTTGTGATTTTTCAGTAAAAATAACAACTAAAAACGTGCCTAGAGTTTAATAGGCATTGTTTCCATGTCAGTCCTTCTAGCAAGCACCTAAAGTACTCATAAAAGCAGGCTTTGAAAATAAAAGGAAAATCTATTTTTAGATCTCGGCTATCCAGTCACTTGTGGTGTCCAATCAGTCACTTGTGTTTAGCTGGATAGTTAGTGATTCATCCAAATACACTTTTATTTCGATTTAGGGAAGACTGGCTTTTTTCACTGGCTGTTTAGGCCTTTGTTCCTACTTTATAATATGTATAAATATTTTGCAAGCAACTGAATAGATTAACCAAATTAAAGATCATATTTCTCCCTCTCCCTCCTCCACTTTTTCATCCTGCTAACTACAATAATTTTCAGGTGTGCTACGATTTGCATGTAAGTATTGTAATAGCATTCTTCGATGTTGCTGAACTCTTTACAAGCATGATTAAGGAGATATTAGAAGTCCAAATTACAGAGAATTATGTGTTCTTTGATCCAAACACTACCTCCCCCAAGTAAGCTGCCTTCAGAAACGAGTTTTTGTTCTTTAGCTTGCCAGCAGCAAGAGCAGAACAGAAGCTCAAATACATCTTAATTGTCATGATTACTCTCTCCTGATTTAGGAAACACTTGTTTCCAGCTCTGATCTATCTGATGTGGCAGAGAAACATTGAGTGCTTTAAAGCATGAAAGCAATGCTGTTGCTGGACTTCATAACCCTATTTTGGCTCTTTCATGACTGACACTTGAAACAAGAGGATACTGAGGGCAGTAAGTAAGAATGTGCATTTGCAGCTACAAGTGTGTTCAAAACCTCATCTTTGACTTGATATGAGCCAGAGAAGGCAGCCTCACTTGAAGCACTGGATGCCTGAGATTAACCAAAGCAGTTCCAGTGGAGAGTATAACTGCTCTGAACTTCAGCCTTTCCTTTGAACACCTATCATCTTACAGAAATGGATGAAAATTTTAACATCATGGTTCCCTTAAAATGTCACTGTTGCAGTCTCCAAAGGGGTCCTTTTTGCTCACTTGGAGCTTTTGAGATCTCTTCTAGATACAAAGATTTTACTGATGGTAAATTTCAGACGACAGCTCTCTGCTTTCATCTCTTGTATCAGTCTTCCTTGCTTTTTAGATTCAACTTCCAGAGAAGAGTAGGTTCAAGCCCTGAGTCCAGTTTGTCTTCTGGTGGTGCAGACCCAGAGCTATTTTGCAGGTTACTTAGAGGAATGTGGGGATAGATCCTTGACCAGCCTCAGTAGACAAACCACATGGATGATGAGCCTCAAGAATATTCAGCAACCTATGCTCAACTGAGTTGAAGGAAACTGTCTCCATGTCATGCAAATGTGGACTCAGATGATAAAATCCTGGTGACTGATAAATATACAGAGATAAGAAATAGCTCAGAATTGAAGCAAGCTTTATGATCCATCTCGTTTTCCCCTAGTGCTTGCATCAGTTTTCTAAGGCAAAATTTTATCTTTCCATGTTCTAAAATTGTATCATGCTTATGTAGTAGCTCATTTTTTTTTTCAATATTTGTTTTATGATGGTGGCTTCACTTCACTCTCTTTCACAGTTAATACCAAAGACATCCAATCACCATACACTGCATAAAGGCAAAAAATATGACATGAGAAATCTGCATGATAAGATTCACCATTTTTTTGTATAAAGCTAAAGCACAAACTACATGATCATGAAGCTCTATTTATGATCCATCAGTAGTGTTTCTGTCATCTCTGTGTCCGGGGAAATATTTTCATTTCCCTTCTGCTACTGTTGCCTTTCTGAGATGTGGTAGCCTTGCTGTTTCTGACTTCTTTCCTTGGAAAATGCCTGAGGACATCCTGGCAAACATTTCTCCTTCTCCTTCCCCCATCCTCACCCCCATATTTTTTTAAATGTTTCATCCTTACCATGTAGTTCAGAAAGGATCTTGAAATGTTTCCCCATAACATTGACCCTTCTGAGCAGTGGCAGGCAGTTTTCTTTGATATACTCTAACCTAATAATCTAGCTGCTGACGGGGGGTTTAAAATGAAACGTTGGCCCCAGTAATAGAATTGTTTCTTTAAAGTATACATGAACAGGCCAAAGATTTATCCTGGAATACCACAGAAACAGGAGCCAGAAGAATTCCTTCATGTCCTGATTTATTTTACTCCTACTACCTTCTTTTCTTTCCATATTAGACTGTGTGGTCTAGTAGGACAAAACCAGTGGTGGTAATACAATGCCATAGAGACTATTCACATGCTAGAAAGAACTATGTGACATTTGCGGATATTGATGAAATTCTCTAAATCTTGGAGAGATTTTATTCTTTAGCTAATTTCGCTAAGGTATAAATGAGAAACTGCCTAAGAAGCTGAGGAATAAAGGATGCTGTTGCTGGGGTTTTAGTTGTTTTGCTAGGCTTCTTTTGTTGTTGTTCTTGGTGAATGATCTATTCTTAGTTTTCTGGTTTCTAGTTTTTTTCAGATAATGACAAAATGTACAGTGATTTAACTCAAGATCTAAAATAAAAATTTAATGATTACAGCTATTGTGGCCAAACCCCTTCTTTTTATAATTTATTTTAGTTTAAAGTGTTAATGCTTTTCAGTTATTTGGAGTTCAGAAGAGCTTCTATGCTGTTTAAATAAACAGTCTTGGGTTTGAGCAGTGTAGCTGTTAAGGTGGCTTTTCCAATGTTTTTGAGCGCCTGCATTTCCCCCAAATTATTTTGCAGTGTAGATGCCTAATTAAACCAGAGGAATTATGAGATAAGTTACTTTCTTTTATTACTCTATCACAATGCAGTGGCTCCAGCCTTTAGACTTTGTATAACCTTTCCCCTCCTCCTTTCTTCCTAAGCCTTAAGAAAGAGTTAAGTCAGGATTTGTGTCAGGATTTAGACCTGTGGCTCAAAATTTGTTTGTTTGTTCAGGTTCACAACAACACAACAACCAAGAAACTTGATCTGAGGGAGTTGATGGGAATGTTTATTTACCTTAATCAAAAATCATTAAAAAAATAATGGGCATTCAAAGGGCATTCAAAGCACTTTGTCTTTTCTGGTTGTGCTTTTACACACTATTTCAATATACATAAAACCCTGTTGCCTCACAGGGACTGATTAAATGAATGCTCTCATGGACTAGAAACCTCTGGAGAGTAGTATTAGTGTGGTAGGGAACAGGCAAAAGTTATCTCCCTTATTCCAGACATATGCATAGAACAGAGGAAGAACTTCATGCTTAAACATAAGATGGCTTTTTGAAAGATGCCATTTGGTTTTGCTCATTTCTAACAAAATACACAGAGCACTGGAGGACTGTGTAAGTACGGCTGTGTTGTGATGCGCCTGTTTATGGTCACTGATCCAAGTAAGAGTTTTTCTCTGTCTTCGAGGGAGAATAATCAGACATTTAATTGAATGATTGGCAACTTAATGCTTTAAGCACCTGCTTAACTCCATTATTAGGAAAAAGATCTTTTGCAGTGGGTATTGATGTGTCTAAACAATCAATAAATGAAATATCTAATTTTAAAAAATCCATTTATGTGGCACACAGCAATTTAATTAATTGTACTTAGGAACAAATTGGGATTGATTAGTGTTCATGGTTACTTAACATCACTTTTAGTACTTCATAGCACTCGGTAATGTTAAAAAATGAAGACAAACAAGCTCTTTGTTTTTCCATCATTGCAAAAATGAAAGTATTTTCCAATGAGATTTGTGTCAAAAACACGAGGTTAACAGTTCTCTTTACAGAATTTCTAGAAAAGATTCAAAAGCACTATTTGTGAAGCTTAAATTATCAGTCCATTTTATGCAGCTCTGTAGGGAAATAAGGGAAGTATGACAAGTGTTTTATAATTGTCCATATGTTTATACATTATAATATATGTTACAGTTACATGTTAAATCTAGTATTTCAAAAGGCTTTATTATACTTTCAATTTAATGAAACCTTTAGTTGGGATGAACTTGATGGTTTGGAGAAAATTTTCCCAAATTTCCAAACACTTTTCTTAAAGGAAAGGAAGCTTAAAAAATACCCTGTTAACTTCATTTGTGCTTGTAGCACTTCCTTGAAGTGGGAAATAACCAATAATTTGCTCAGTTACATTTAGATGACGTTTACTTAGCTCTGTCTTCTCCATAAGGAGTGTTGCCCCTTCAAACAGCATCCCAGTTTTCTTCTTTTAACTTTGAAGTTAATTATTTTTCATTGAATAATACAGAAGACTGTCAGATGGTTTGGGATATCTTTATGCTAAAGCATTATTTTATCTGTCTTTGGAATTTTTTCGTTGGTCATGTGAAAAAGTGTATTCCTGGAGTGGGAATATTATGATCACTGCTGATATATGTGGGATTTCATTCAGTACAGTTAAAAATAGCAGTGACAAGATATGAAACTGCTCCTCGGTGGGAGTGGAGAGATTCCAAAATTGCAATTTTTTGTATATCCCAAAAGAAACAGCATAGAGATATTATAGAAAATAGCCAATGTGTAATCACTAAGTGAAAACCTATGAATATTGCTAATCTACTGAATTCATAGGAAATGACACTCTAATTCAAAGGTTGCTGGAGCAATATTTGGCAGAGAACAGAAGCGAAGGAAAGTTGGTGAGACGATGTATCTCGCATCTCCTTTCTAAATTCTATGACAATGGTTTTAAAGACAGAAAGGTGCACAGGCTAGACTTCCCTGTGTGTCTTCATAATTCATAATTGCAAACACAGTTTAAATAAACTGTGATATTTTTGTTCACATTACCATAACCCTGAAACTATATACTATGATTTCAAAGCACATTATTTTTTCAGGCTTAGATTTCAAGCATGGACTGTGTCAATAAAGTTTATCTAACACTGCCTTTAAAAGATACATACTCTCTTTAGCGATTTGCATTTTAATGTTCTTTAAAAACCCATTGCTATAATTTATATGAATATACACTTGGTTAGTTTTCTTTTCCAGCTAGAAGAAAAATGCATTAGGTTTACTGAAGTTTTATTCACATCTTTGATATGAAGCATCAATTCATTCCTTTCAGCTTTCACAGACAATAAAGGCTCAGAATTATGTCAATTATTAAATGCTAGTTTAAGGTTCCTGCTGCTTAAATAAAGGTTTCAGTTTTTTTGTTTTACAACACTGTTATGCTATGTTTGTACTTGATAATAGCAGGTTTACCAGGTGTTTTTATGCAAAACTTAATTTTTGAGAAATAGGAGAATGAACAGAAATTTCTATGCCTCTTTTAACAGATATCTGTAATTAGATATTGAAAAAATATAATTGTCTCCCTTACACACCGTTACTTAGAGAGATTTGAGGAAATAATGATTCACAGCAGTTTGCTGTAAAATTCATGTATTTAAAACAAGAATTCTCCACAGTACATATAAATAAAAGAATAATGCAAGAGGATTGACAAACAACATATCAGACTTCTGTCTGGTTTGGTACTGCATGAAAGCTTTCACCAGTGAAACTGTATTAGAGTATGAATTTGGAGGAAAGAAAAGCAGTGACTATTCCACAGGACAAATGTCAAAAACATGATTTATTGGCTACAGTGGGTATCTGGTGTCAGTGTCTCATCTATAGCTGCATTGAGAAGAATTAAATACTTTTTTCTTTAAAATGTTTTATAAATGACTTGACAGCTGTCATGCATGCCTTGTTGTGGCTTTGTAGTGTTTTTATATCACCCAAAGTACTTGTCCACTTTGAAACTATTTGAATTGCATGAGATAATTGAGTCATAAAATAATACCCATGTAGGACTGATTTTACTCTAGCAGCATACAGGAAATAGAGTTTATTCATATTCACTGTCAACAGGTTAACTTCCGCAAAGTAGAAACTTCTATTGCAGTGCAACATTGGGAAAGATGCAAACTTTTCATGATGATTAGAAAGAGATTTGTGTTTTCTACAAACATATTTTCAAACCTAATCTGTTACTTCTGCATCCCACCTGTACAGGATCTCAAAGCCTACAGTTTTTAATGTTGGTTATCAACATTGTGATTTGCATAATAAAAGTAAAGTTTTGTGAGGGGAATAAGATTTTTCTTCAACTCTAAAGGGTACTCTGTATTTCCATTAGATCAACGTATGAGCGTTTCTTAATAATAATCCTGTTTGGCATTTTGAAACATGCTGGTGATAGAAAAGGTATAAGGAAAATAGCTTTGATTGGAAAGTCCTTATGGAGGAGTTCAGCAGAATATAGTCAAAGATTCTTTATTGAATTTACTGTAAATTTTTTTAGAATATTCCTTAGAATTAAGCATATAGATGAAAAGCTTTATTGAATGTATAGATGCGCTTCCAAATGCTAGTACGTATAGCAACGTCTCTGCAGGGTAGTCCTACATCTTGGGCAATTTTCCTTTCAGGAAAATAGAACTAAAAAATATATTTGTTAATTTTCTTTGTTATTATTAAAGAGCACAGCATTCATCAGTATGTGCTGAATTATAATGGTGATATATCCCCAGTGGGGTTGGAATTCATTAGCATTCATTTTTAGTGTTTCACAGAAAACCCAGCCCAGCTAGCACCAGTTATTAATGAGGTGGGTATTGAGAGTGGCTCAGGCACAAGGTGAGGGAACCATGGGTTTGTTTCCACTCCTCCTCAGAAGCCAGCTGCCTCCCAGGCAGTATCATGCTGAGCCTGCCCCGGGTGCTGGTCCAGACAGACGAAGACAGACAAAAGCCAAAACTCACACCAAAACAAAACCAAAAATATTAATTTTGATAAAAGGGCAATTCTTGGGCTGCTGTATGTAAATGTGTGTTTGCAGAGTAGAGCACTCCTGCTTCGCTGTTTGTTCTGCCCGTGCTGTTTCTAACAACCAGGCCATGAAATGACCAACTGCAGGTATTAACATCCACCTATAAATACCAGCAGGTGAAAACTGAAACCTGAAACAGATAAAAAAGCCTGAAACAGATAAAAACTGAAACAGGTTATTCTGCATCAACATGCTCACTGTCATAATGGTCTTGGGATGGGTATTTTCCTGCTGGATTACAAGGCAGACAGATGTGATGGAGATGCACCTAAAGGAACCCGCAGCTGGGCCTGCACACTCTATGCGTGCTGCTGTGATAGAGAAATATGGAGGCAGATTTCCACATAGCACTTGAAGAACAGGAAAACCTTTACCAAGAAGCTGTTTTGCCAACACTGACTGTTATCAGTGCAGTAGTACTGCTTTATGTCACTCTGGGCAATGTTACACATTCCCTGCTCTGCTCTGCATTCCCAGCTGGCAGCCTTTAATTTCCGTCCCATTTTTCCACACTTTATGATTTTTATTGTAAGCTGGATCCTACTAACACTGAATTCATCAGCAACTCCGACTTCAGAAAGAGCAGAACCTGGCCTTATGTTCTTCAATTAGAAAAGTGCTTACTCACCTGATTCCCTTTAAAATGTTGTGGCAGAATGAGTCTATTCAGCACTTCCATACAACTCTCCCTATCTCTTCTAAGATATTTTTACTTCCATTACTCTGTTGGTTTCCCTTCCCAGCCCAGGAAACCTGTTGAAATGATGAATCTGCTTGACATTTACTAGAAGCACAGCCATCAGTTGCTGTGATCCAGGGATGTTGTTCTAAGCTCACTGTGGTCGGTGTTTCATATTTATACATGGCATTGTATACGCCTGGGCACAATTTTAAATGAAGAAATCTAGAGGGAAAAACCTGTCAGCTGGCTATTGCTAAGGTTTAGAGAAACCTCAGTAGAAATTCACTAAAAGTAGCCTAAATAATACAAAAAATCATCAGCTGTTGATTAATATCTAGATTATAGCACTTGAGCTACAGTTGCAGTAGTTTGCTGTGTGTATAGCTTATGAATAAAAGGCAGCATTAATGAAGATGTAGCTGGGCTCTTGATTCTGTGTAGTTTACTCTGTTGTGGTGAAGACCATCAGGTATGTGTGAGATCTAGTGGAAAACCAAGGTGTTAAATAACCTTACATATAAAACCTTATAGAATAATAAAAATCTTATATGTAATAAGTTATTCATGCACCTGTTTCAAAAGGTCCCTATTAACAGTTGGGTTTAGACATTCCAATATTATATTTAGGGGTTTTTTTTGGCTAAATATTTTGATCAGCCTTCTCCCTGAATATTCCAGAATTGAGTATAAAAGAATTACAATTCTTCATAGAGATAAATGCTAAAATTGCTTCCGTAGCAAACATAAAGTGAATCTAAACACACGACAGTCAATTTTATTACCTGTTTCTGTATGAGGAAAAAAAGATAAAAGGTATACAATGTATAAATACATTTCTAAATGCTAAATTATCAGTTCTAGAGATTGAACACTCAGTAGGGCTTGAAAATTGATAAGAAAGTATTTCCACGTGAGTCACATCCAGTAGGAATTTTGGAGGCTTTTGAAAAGTTGGCTGTTTGTATCTTACATATCAAAGATAGCAGACACAGAACAAGAGAAATAAATGACAGAAACATGGCAATTTACAATGACCAGAAATGCAGAAGGTGGTCTGTTAGCTGCCTGTAGGATTTTCTTTGCTATGGTATTGTGGTAATCAAAAATTAACACCTTTACAGTAGTTGCATGATTTATTTCTTGGTTCTTGCTTGATGCACTGATAATCCCTAAAAGGGAGGATCATTTTTTGGTTCATTTTCAGTGGCACTTTGATAGAACTTTTTGCGTTCAAGAAGTGAGAAATACAGAAGTGATAAGTGTTCAGGTACAGGAGGACTAATGCTAAATCCTTGGGCCAGTAAAGTCCTGCCAATAGTGAACTTAGAATTACCATTACAAGGAAGATGTTAGTTTTGCAGCATCTTCAAAAGATCTTTAAAGATGGGCATGAGCTACTTCTTCAGGGGAGAGAGAAGCTCAGGTAAGTTGGCGTTCTTGTCATCAAAAAGCTGACAGTGTTACAGTATATTAGAAGTCAAGACAAGACAACAGGGGAGAAAAGAACAGGTTTGAAGCACAGCTCGCTCTTATTTTCCTGCTCATCCTGAGGGAGGGCATAATCGAAAGAATTTTTATTTCATAGTATCTCGTTTCTGCTGCATTTACCAGATGGAACACATAGATATACACTCAGTTTGAGATGTTCCTTTAGTACACTAAAATCCCTTCACCTTAAGGGTGAAAATGCAGCAGCTGTTCCTCACTGGTATTGCTCCAGGATCATTTTGGAGAACAGACAGTCTTAGAAAATATACTGCAGCATTCATATACACTCTTCATACTATATCTCTGCATAAAAAGGGGACAATTCTGTTTCAGAATTAGCTATAGTTGAAGGAATACATTCTTTATAGCTACTTTTCAAATTATGTAAGTATAATATCAAGTTTTTCAAAGTACTTATTTTCTGTATGGAAATCTTGACTTCTCTCATTTCAAGTAGACAGTATCATTTTATTGAAGCAGATGTATGATATATAATGATACACAATTATTGAATATTCTTTTTTACATTATGTGCTGGGTGTGTCTAATTCTTCCCATGATAATTTACTGCACTGCAGTCCTGACCATCCTAGAGGATCAATTTAGTGCTATAAAAAATATTACCTTTTTTTCTTAAAACTTCTACTTTCCCCTTTCCCTCCAGCCTCTAAACAAATGGTTTTACACTGAATGGGGGAGTAGAGGGAGAAACATCTTTAAAGTGAATCAGTAGTGGAAAGAGTGTATTTAAGAAAGGATATTTTACTGAGATCAAGATAAGGAAGACAGCTGATGACCACAAGCAAGGGGGACTTTGGTAAGAGTGTTTGCTAAGAGAAAAAGCAAGATTGACGCTATTTAACTTGATATGAAACCTTGCCCTCAAAGCAAAAATGAAATACAATTGTGGATATGTATCTGCAAATTTTTTTAGCTATCAGCTATCTGGTTTAAGTACCCATTGACCTTCTTCCAAACCCAAATCAGTGTAATATTTCTTGGGCTCATTTTACATGTTATTTATATGAAGGGATTTAAACTACAGCATGCTGAGCGTTACCAGTTTCCATTGTACTTTTCTGGATTTCACAAAATGCCTCCTAAATGACTTTTTTCTCGCTGTCCAGTGTGTTATCTGAGTGAAATACTGCTTTTCCTGGTGTGATCCAAGCGGCAAACATAACAGAAACAGGGGTTTCATTGCAGGATGGTTGAGCCACAAGCTCCCCATGTGCTGTGTGTGGTAGGATCTGTGCTCTGTCAGGACGGCATCTCTCCTGCCTGACAAGTGAGGTAGGAGCCATGTAGATCCAGAGTGTTTCATCACCCACAATCTGGTTTAAGCCAAGTCAGTCTAGTGCTGCTGCTCCAGCAGCCTCATAGCTTCTCCCACAGTGCTTGGAATGGATTTTGAAACTTTCCTTCTGGAGTAGCCTAAGCTTCTCCCCCAGCTCCCAGCAGATTTGGTGACTGTACTGTGCTAAGCCCCAGGTACGGATTCATCTGGCTTTGAAGTGTGTGGCTGGAGAAAAGCTAAATAATAAGACTAGAAACTTTGGGTGTTCAAATATTCTAGTAAAGCCTAATGAAAATCCCTAGGGGGGCAAGATTGAATATGTAGCTAATTATGTTATTCAGAGAGAGATTTAATTGAACTATAAGGTTGGAGGTGATTAAAATTTTCTCTCAGCTTCCAAATTGTGTGAGCATTCTGTGTGCAGGATCTGTTTTATGTTTGGAGGAAGAAGTGATTTTCATATAAGATCAGTAATGCATATAAAGATGTGCCAGAAGAAAAGATGTCAGATGCTTTTTTACTGACCGACTGGAATATAAAAAAACAGTATTGCTTCTTAAATAAAGGCACTAGGGTTTTGGCATAGATCAAAAGTGGTGAAAAGCAAACTCATTAATAGAGTATGAATTGGAGTTTAACATATGAGGATTTTCAAAATGGGGTTGTCACTCAAGAATATTTTTCTTGGTGTTACAGGAGAGAAATGACTGTTATTCCACAACCAGTCATGGTCTGAATCAATATCTGAAGTGGCTTGTGATGATGATGTCTGGACAGCTGTAGCTAGACATTTGACCTGCTGTGGAATTTCAGGATTTAGGCCTTTGGATTAGGCAGTTTCTTTACTGAGTTTTAGACATTGACATTGTTTGTTTCATATGAGGTACATTAGCCAACACTCCACTGTTCTTCTAGGGAGAATTAATGAACTGCGCTGCTTTTGAAAAAGCAACAAAATACCCCTAAATGACTAAAGAGTCTATTGGCCATGTGGTAAACTAACTACAAAAGAAACCCCAAACTCAAATCCTCAGCAGGAAATGATTGCTTGCGTGCTTTTGTCAGCATTCAGCATCACAGAAACCTTGCACTGAGTAAATGCTGCAGTGTGGGGAATTGCGCCTAGAGCTGTGCAGTGTGTTTTGGAGAGATGTGAAGGTGGAATGTTGGCTGGAAGTTTTGATTTTTACACTTGTTTCTAATTGCTTTGGTGATGTTAGTTCCTGTGAATGTGAACAGGAAACCTCCACGTAATTTACTTAGCTCTGTTTAGTGCAGTGGTGTTACTAGAGAAGAAACCCTAGAAATGCTTCACTTTTCCATAAAATGAATTTGACAAGTGCCAAGAAATATGCCTCGAACTTTAACCTTCCATTTGTAGGCAAAGCCAGATAACAGCAATAGAGATAAAAATGAAATGATGATTTGAGCAACATGACAAGAGATTATAAATCTTAGGACTGGCCTTGTACTGCGCAGAGCATTGCGGTCTTAGTTAGAAAGTTTTGGAGTGGCTCTCTAAGTGAGTCAACGACTCTTACAGTTCTTATCCATTAGGATATTTACCTGGGAAGCCTGGTCAGTCTGTCCTTTGCCTGAATGAAAGCCAAATGAGGCGGTTTTGTAATCAGACCACAAAGAACACCTGTCTACTTGTATGTCAAGACAACTATTTTACTCAGTGTGGAAATTAAGGCTACGTTACCCACAGTCTGAGAGGGTGGACCCACCGGATCAGGGCACCCCATCCTGCCTGTTGACAGCAGCAAAGCATTCACGAAGCCTTGAAAAAACAGTGAAAGCCTGACTGTGCAGCCTGTGACTTGGGCATTTAGTGTTGATGGGGGAGGCTTAAACCTTGGCTCCCACTCCCTGAGGTGCTAATGGATTTTGTAGCTCAGCCCCAGGCTAAAACATATAAGTCACTTCTCTTTGGAGTTAGGTAATAGCAACTAGCCCTCATCCTGTAAGAAGGTTACCTGAACCATGACATATTTTGCAGTAGGGTTGTCTTTACATACTGAGAACAAATTTATTGAAAAATCAGAGCAAAGCTTTATTTTCTCTTTCTTGTGGAAAAAGGTAAGAGGAGATCTATGAATGTACCATCAGTAATCGCTAAGGAAATTTAAACAGAGTAATTATAACACACACATGTTCATTTTTCACAAAAAGTATTGTGAAAATTTGGGTTTGCTGAACTCAATGGAAGTTTTATTTTTTCCTTTAAAATGGTCAGGATTGCAGATGGTGCATTGTCTGTCTACATCTGTCCTTTGCAGGCAGAAGTTTACCTTGTGGGTGAGGAGAAAAGTAGGAGTTTGATTTCCACACACCCTATTTCCAGATTAGCAACAGTTGGGCTAGAACACACATTTTTCAGTCATAGAACCAGCTACAGAAACGTGCAGCGCCCCACTGAGGACACCCCTCAATTCTCTCCTTTTTTGGGATTCCCTTGCAAATGTGGCTGTACCTCATTGGGTTAGAATTAGCTCTGTGTGCCTCAACACACTTTTAGAGAACTTTAATGCATACCTTTCATGGGGAAAAAAAATTATGTACAACCAAAAAAGAACACTTTTTCCCTGAGCAATGAAATGTCATCCTGGGATCTCTAACAGAGCTTTAACAGAGGTGAGAAAAAAGTCAAGCAGAAAATAGTATGAGATTTACATACAGGTTATTTTATACACTAATGCTTTGTGACACTGATGACTACCCTGTACTCTGGAACCAAACACTGCAGGTTTGAGACAGAGTTTTACTGCTCTCCAGATGGATTTCAGCTACTGACAGAACTTGTCCTGTGTAGATATCTAGGTATCAGTTGGAATGGATTTTTGCATTACTGTCCTTGTCTCTTAAGCATCCTTTTCTTTTGAGGATACTTTCAAACTTTTTTCAAGCTGTATTGTCCATAGTGTATATCACAGTCGAATGCAATGCTGCATTGGACTGTTGTAGCTTAGCATTTCATGACTATTCATCCTTCTGTTTTGCTACTAAGTGCATTAATTTCTATACAAAATCCAATGAGACCACTTATTTGCTATTAGTTTAATACTTTCTTTTAATAAGGATCATCCCATGTAGTTGTTTCTACCATACCTGTTTCTTGTTGAGACTGCCAATGGAGTCTAACATTTTTGTAATGGATCATGTTTGAATAACTTATTAAGACCTAATTATGCATAAGCCAGCTCAAATAAATAGATCACTAGTTTCAAACTAACTTGCAAGCTTATTTCTTGGGGAGCTGAGAAATATTAATGGCCTAAGTAGCTTTTGCGGAGGGGTTGTGGGAAGGTTTAACCCCTGGTTCTGGACCAAAGCTGCACAGAGCTGGTGTGTTATTCTTAAACTGGATAACTTGCATCTTCCCTCTTGCCCTGCCTCCTGCCATGCCTTCTGACTTTAATAGGTTTGTACTGCTGGTATGTAGCTGTGGTAGCCTTTTCTGGGTTTGCTTGTAGGTTTTAGAAAACAGGGCTCTTCCTAAATGAAAGTCACTGTCTGAGCTAGTACAATCTAAAAAACTATCTGTAAAGTGGTGCTTTCTTTAAAGACTCAATTTGTAGAACCAACATTATCCACCTTTATAATTTTACTCTCTTTTGCTAAGCTGTCTGGCCCAAATAAAATCAAACCAAAAGCTGTTTCAGTGTTTTGGAAATGAATGCCCTAACTTCAGTGTTTCATGTCTTGGTATTATGTACTGTAATAATGCACATAGTATGGCTTGGACATTTGTTTCTAGCAGGACAATTGTTGCAGCAAGAGGAAACAATAACTAATTATGTACAGTGTTTAAGAAAAGAGATAGTTTTTCTCAGGACCCTTTTGTCTACTGGACTGACACAACAGTGCAATTCCTCCTCTATGCACCTTTTAGTAGTGTTCAGCTCAAGGGTTTTCTGTACCTCTGGAAATATTATGGCTATAACAGTTTAAGATGAGGCAGAACTACCGACAGTTTCAAACATAATAGACACACTAGTATTAAGGAAGGAATAAAATACAGAAATTCAGATTATCTTCTGTGGGACGAATTGATGCTAGATGTTATGAGTCTCTTATGATTAATTAACTATGATAATGAATACTTTATTGAATTCTTGGATACTTTAAGTATGGACTGATGTTTTTTAAAAATCATTATTTTGCTTATTACGGCAGAAATATTCTAATTTGGAAAGTACATGGCCCCAAATAGAAGATATGATAGATAAAACCTTAGCATTTTTACCACTTCAGCACTCTCAGTACCGGGTACTAAATGCAGTCATGTCAGACTCGTATTAAAATAGTCTGGTATTGTTTTTCCTTTGCATTGTGAATCTGAAGAATAAATGGAAATATTACAAACCCCACCCTCTGAACAGCATCCCTGATCCTCCCCTGTACCCGTCCAATTGGTACACTCATTTACTTGCTGAGGGTGTCCAATCTCTTCATTCAGACCTTTAATGAAGGCATAAACCAGCATTAGCACCACTAGCACCTGGCTGTATCCCCCTGCCCATCACCACTATTTTTTGGGTAGACTTTATCTAAAAATCTTATTAATAACAATGTTATGCATTTTGATGTCAACATTAAGATGTAGCTTTAAATAGTTGATCAACTTCACTCATGTTTGATATGTTGTAGCTAAAGAGAGTCAGTGCTATCCAATACATTTTTTTCACGTCTGGGCCCAAAAAAGAAAAACTGGTTTTGAACCAGTTAAGGAAATAGGCTTTTGCACTCCTTTGACAGTCTTCTTTGACTCTGTGTGAATGAATCCTTCTATGAGACAGTTGAACACAACTATAGGCAGTAATTCAGATGACCTTGCACCACCATCCTGTACAAAATGTGGTTTATACTTTCTCATCTCAATTGTAGTTACCTCTCATATGCAGAGGCTATGCTTGCCTTGCTCATGATGCGCCTAGCTTTTCTGCTTTCTAACCTTTTTCTTTGCCAAATAGTCTCCAATGACAGTAAGGTTTTATCACAAGAAGCAGCTAAGTCTTGCCATATCCTCAGTATTAGTATTGCTTGAGCAGTTTATTCAATGAATAGGCTGACTAGCTCCTATAAATGAACATATCATATTACTTTCAGGCTCATACAGTCATCAAACATGATATTCCTTGCAATTATGTCATATTGGGAAAGCAGCAAGCAAAATGGCTGAATTTATGGTAGGTAAGACTAGGTTAGATCAGTTTCAGTTTTGAGAATAGATCAGTGATAACTTTTTACATATAATTAAAAATGTGAATTTTAAATCATGTAACATTGTTGTGTGGTATACAGGGCTGCAAAGAACACTTCTATATGGTGGGTTTGTTTCTTAAATGTTTAATTAATATTATCCTCAGGCTGAAGATGAGTTTATTCCCACAAAACATTTTGTGGATATCAGTTTTATAAAAAGCAAATAGTATTTAAAAGAAAATCGAATTGTAGCTGTTACCATGATTCCCTGATGGTTCTGTATGTAGATGAACCCTAAAAACACATTCGAAAGCTGAGTTGCTAGGGGCATATGCTTAGAAAGAAATGAAGGGTGTAGTGTGCATGTTCAGAATTGCAGATCAGCTAATGGAGTGCTTCTAAAGAGACTAAAGGCAGAGAGTAGATGAGCATTTAAACAGAATGGTCTGCAACCATGAAAGCGTAAAGGTGGAGAAGCAAATCACTGAGAAGCACACAACTCATATCTCTGCATGCAGGAATAAAAGATATTTTGGTCAATGAGAAACTTAACATGAGCCAGCAATGTGCACTCGCAGCCCAGAAAGCCAATTGTATCCTGAGCTGCATCAAAAGGAGCGTGACCAGCAGGTCAAAGGAGGTGACCCTCCCCCTGTATTCTGCTCTCGTGAGACCTCACTTGGAGCATTGTGTGCAGTTCTGATGTCCTCAACATAAAAAGGACATGGAACTGTTGGAACAAGTCCAGAGGAGGGCCACGAGGACGATCAGGGGGCTGGAGCACCTCCTGTATGAAGATAGGCTGAGAGAGTTGGGGCTGTTCAGCCTGGAGAAGAGAAGGCTGCATGGAGACCTCATGGCAGCCTTCCAGTACCTGAAGGGTGAGTATAAGGATGCTGGGGATGGACTCTTCATTAAGGACTGTAGTGATAGGACAAGGGGTAATAGGTTAAAACTTAAGCAGGGGAAGTTTAGATTGGATATAAGAAGGAAGTTCTTTAGTGTGAGGGTGGTGAGGCACTGGAATGGGCTGCCCAAGGAAGATGTGAATGCTCCATCCCTGACAGTGCTCAAGGCCCGTTTGGACAGAGCCTTGGGTGACATGGTTTAGTGTGAAGTGTCCCTGCCCATGGCAGGGCGGCTGGAACTGTATGAACTTAAGATCCTTTCCAACCCTGGCTATTCTATGATTCTATGGTTCTATAACTGAAGTGACACTAGTGCCACTTGTGCAAGATTTTGAAATTGCAAAAAATAAAATTTAGTGGATTCACTCTACTATAAAAATATCCTATTTTTGATGGGAATTTTCACAATTTTTTTTCCAATGTCTTACATTGCTGAAGCATGGGACTAGCTCCAGACTATGAGGTTAGACAGGACTGCTAGTGTGAAAGTTCTGCCAGCCTTGTGTAACCAGCCCACCCATGAACTGACTGAATTTTGCACTGAGGTTTAGGATTTGTTTAGCCCCTGCCACCCTCATGTAGACATGTTGTTGCCAGCTTGGGACAGCTGAAACTGTCACATTGTTCACAACAATCTGATTTGAATTGTATTTAGAGTTTTCATAGCTCTAATTACCATTTTATCATTGCTTTTCAGACATTATAAGCTACTATGCAGAACACCCTGTTTGTTCTGCTTTGTTTTGGTTTATTTTATCTCCTATATTTATTTGCTGTTTTCTTAGGGTACAGTGTTTAGTCTCACACTGGCATTTAGTCTTTAATGACACTGTGAGCAAAACATAACAGTACAGAATCCAGTATACAATAATTCATCTGTAAATATATACCATACACAGCAGGTATGGTTAGCTAGGGAAGTGTCCATCTACCGGCCCTCACTTGTTTTCAGATGGTCACCAGAGGTCAGTTCAACAATGCCCCCATTGAACTTTTTCTATCCGTTTAACTTTCACTACTACAAGAACAAAACTCCAAACACACACACAAAAGAGAGAAGGAAGAATGTGCTCATTGTGGTTCAACCGGAATTCACAAACACAGAAAAGATCCTCTCTATTGGCTGTTTCCTCCTGCAACTTGACTTCCGAAATAGGGCTAACCCTTTTGTACAAGACACAAAAACAGAAATGCAAAAAAAAAATCCCACCAGAAAGCATGTGACTTCCAGAATTGCCTGTAGCTTTCCTGGCACTGGGTTGAGAAATATTTCTTCATCTCGTGTTACATAATCATCCTTGACGCATTGTTTGTTCCAGCTCAGTGCTGTTTCCATCAGATAGGAACCACAGATCTAATGGAATATGAGGAGTGTCCCCCTGGTGCACGGGGGACTTTTTTCAGGTTTGTTGGTTTTTTTTTTTTCCCCATTTCATAATTATGAAAGGTATTTAAAAATATGTGCTGGTGCTGGAACAAATCCTTTTTGAAACCATATTTCTCGTTAGCTAATGTTCTTCTTCACAGAGCACATTTCCTGTCTTTTCCAGTAAGCACACTGTTTTCAGTACACTAAGATCCCATTTGACTGAATGAAAGGAAGAAAGAGTAAATGAAAGAATGTATGCATATTTGACAAAACAGACCCTTAGGATAAATTCAACTCATTTTAATAAAATTACACTAGAGATTAATTTATCCTGTAATGTTTCAATGGCACATTCTAAAGGATTTACTCCAAACCACATGAAGTCAGTGCAGCTTTTCCATTGATTTCAGTGGGTCTGGATCAAGTTTCAGGAGGATTAAACAACTGTTTATTACTTCTTTTTTTATTCACAAAATAAGTATTTTTTATGTAGGTAAAGCACTTCACTGAATAATCACTCCTTGAAACATGTCATCTCTCACTGCTATCTTTTCTGACCGCTCTGCAGTCCACCAAACTTTGACTTCTTTCTGTCCAGTTTTCTACAAATTTCCATTGTTCAGACATATCCTCACTTTCTTTAGCCTTTCTTCCTTAGGCTATAACTAAATGAATCTTTGCTTCCTTTTGCCACGTGGAAGAGAACACCACAATCCCTTTCACAGCTCACTTCTGGTCTTTCTGATTTCCCTGATATGTCTGACATCTGTCCAACATGCAGGGTTGGACTTCTGTCCAACTTTCAACATATATTCTTATTTTAATTCCAGTCTACAGTCAGGATTGCTCCAAATTTCATTTAGAAATCTTCCCCTTACACACGCTTAAAGAATCTTGGGATACCCTTTATATCGTTCATCTAATTTTCTAATGTTGATTTCTTCATCTTCTTTGATTCTATATCACAAGTTCTACTTAAAATCCCAATGAATGCAATTTGTTCCTTCTGTGAAATATTTACTCTGCACTCCATTACATATCTAGCATAGTAGATGATCACACTGACTCAGAAGAACATGAAAAGCCAAGCTGCACCTGAGTCATAGTCTGATCACTGGTTGTCTTACTGTTTAGGGAGTAAGATTCTGTGAAATATTGCCCTAGAGGGCAGGGGGCCCAAGACTGTTGGTTGATATTAAAGGATCACCTGCTACAAGCTCAGGAGTGTTGCATCCTGACTAGAAGGAAGTGCAGCAGGAGGGCCAGGAGACCTCCTTGGATGGATA
>JANHGB010055577.1:0-16327 GCA_026283785.1 Coracopsis vasa
TTTTCTGGGAGCAGAGGCCAAACATTCCTTTCTGCTCTCTGTGCGGATTCAAACAAACAGGGGAGATTTAAGTTAGATATAAAGAAGAAATTGTTTAATGTGAGGGTGATGAGGCTCCGGAACAGGTTGCCCAGAGAAGCTGTGCCTGCCCCATCCCTGGCAGTGTCCAAGGCCAGGTTGGACAGGGATTTGAGCAACCTTGTCTAGCAGAAGGTGTTCTACCCATGGCATGGGCGTTTGAACTGGATGAGCTTTAAGGTCAATTCCAACTCAACCATTCCTTGATTCTATGATTCTATAAGGTATTTTTGGTGAAGGGGAAGACTGTGTTTCCAATAATTCACAGTTGGACAGCATCAGTTCAGAACCTGATCATCTCTACATAAAAATCTGAAAGTTTGCAGTAATTATAAATGCTTATATGGATAGTGTCTCAGTGGCACTGTGGTCTGGGTTTAGTTGAATATAGCAACCAAGAAAAAAGGATTGTACCAAAGTTGTTATGTAACACCCAGAACATTAGGTATAGTAAAGAAATGTAAGCAGAGAGCCAAAACCCTCAATTAAAAACAACTTAATGTGGATGCCAAAACACTCCACCCTTTCTTAGCTCAAGTAGGTAAACCTTTTGGGCTATAGGCACAATGGGAAAAGACTAATTAAGGAAATGAGGTAAGATTCCTTAATATTATACTAGTGACATAAAAATGTGCTCCATGCCATCCCTTTCATATGAAACACTTTCCTGGAGCTACAAATGACTGTTACTTAGTTCACTTTTAACCAAATACTATCTCCGTCCAGTTGTTCAAACAGGCTCTAGTAAACTGAGTGCACAATGTATGTGTACGGATTTATACATATATGTGCATACATTAACTGTTCATATGTGTGCATACAAACGCATCTATGCAGGGATAGAGACTGAAGCAATGGGATCTTTTGGATTGGAAGGGCAGGGAAGGACCATGCAGCTATGACCCCGACACATGATGCACAGTTAGACTGAAGTGATCAGTGCTAAAGGGAAAGTAAAAGCCCTTGATAAATGTCCACACACTTAAATGCATGCACACACTTCTTTCATATGATATTTTTCACTTGATAAGTACTCAGTGTTAGGAAAAGTAAATAACTGGGCAAGTGTAAAAGTAGCAGAAGCAATTTTTGCGCTGAGTAAAGTTAAAATGTTGCATGAAAATGAAAATATATTGTAGATTACCAACTTAAATTTTTCATTCATAGCTCTTATGGACAAAGAAAGGATACGGTCTTGTCCTTTCACTCTCTACATGGTATGTTCTAGTGATTTAACCTACTAATTCCTACAGTCCGCAAAATAAATAAAGTTGCAGTGACTCTGTCTTTGGGGTTTAGTTGGTATAGTTAAGACGGTTGTCTTTGCATTGTAATTATTACTTTTGGTGTTGTCTTTGACCTTTGTTACAAAGTCTTATTTGTATTTCATTTCCTAGATAACAAAGACTACTGTATGATTAAGGCCATTTAACTATAACCAAGAATTCTAAAAAGGTGAATGATGAGGAATGCAAGATTAATGTACAAATGAAAAAGCAGCCCTACTCCTTACCTCTCTTATCAGCTTTTAATCCCTCTGATGTACTTGACTGGTTCCAGTTGATGTCACTGGTAGTTTTATGTGGCCTGTGAATTTTTCAAGAAGCAGCTTCAAATTCGCTTGAGTTAAAGAGAGGGGAAAGAGCAGAACTGCACTGCAACAAAAGTGCTATCACAAGAACACTAAGCATAAAAAGTGTATAACGCCTAATGTTCTCAACAGTAGTATTTTGTACAGCCGTAAGATCTGAAAGCCATGAGATGAGGAACAGATTTTCTTAAGAGACTAGCAGCAGATAAAAATCATGGCAGGATGCAACTTATTATGATTGTATGAACAGCTGAAGTACTAAGATTTTAGTGGAAGTTAGTAGAAGACCTGGAGAGAGGACTAGTGGAAAAAAAGATGGCATCTGTCACCTGCTGTAGAGGCAATATAATATCATCACTTCATACCTCCCTCCAAAGAATGAGTGGGAGAAAATTACCTCATAAGGCCTATATTATCCTTCCGAGAGGTTTTCATGCATCTTGGGTAAAGTGCCAAGTACACTGGAAGTGGGAGAGTGCTAGTCGTCTCCAGAGCGCCAAAAGGAAATGGAGAAAAGGGATAAACTGGCCCAAAAGCAGACAGGATTACAGTTTTGTAGCAGGTCACTCTAGGTCTCATTGACCTTGGCAGTAATGCAGGGGTCATTTTTTATATGAGCGAACTGTCCTTGAATATTTTCTCTAACATCTACAAACAAGCTTTTCTTCCACATCAAACATGTTTGTCATGTTCTCCTTTCCAAAAAATGACAAATAAGGATTTTTTTCTTTACTTTTATATGCTGGGAAAATCCAGCTTTTATCTATCATTCTTTTACTTAGCCTTCTTTAAAAAAAATTATCTAGGCACTAGCACATTAAGTATGTGCTTCTATTTTCTCTCGTGGAAAAAAGATACAGTTGTGGAGCAACAGACTGTGTTTGAATACTTTCTAAGAGAAATTTAGCTTCATAAGTGAGAGAGTATGACATTTGAGACTAGAGTGAAATAGGAACACTGCACATTTGGTACAAATACTGTGCTAGGCTTTTCAAAGAAATATGAAGACCATCTAAGGAGATAGTCACCCCTTCCCACCCCTGCTTGTTTTCCATCTCAACTCCTAGCTTTTTCATAATAGAGACCTTTTAGGTACTTTGAATTGCCCCTGGAAGCCTTTGTTTCCTTTGCACAGGAAACTAATCTTCTAAATTAAGCACCTACGTTAGTGTCTGAAAATGGCAATACCTACTGATATGCAGCAAGGGAAGTGGCAGCCTAATTTCCATTATTCCTTTGAAAATTTCCCTTTGAATAGATATGTATATTTAGTAATGTGTGTGACAGGAGAGTTGTGGGACCCTCTTGCTCCACCTAATTTTTATTGCCTTAATTTGTGAATTTTGCAGATGATAGCCACTGGCTGTTACACTCTAAGCAGTATCCAAGTCTAAAAGATCATCTCTATGGTTATTTTAATCTCCAAACTTACAAGGACCAAGATACCATGTAAGGGTTGATGTGTGTGTTTAGTGGCACCACCACATCATTTAAACAATTGTTGAGGTTCCTAGACATGGGAAATGCTGAAGTAATCAACACATTTGTTGTGTTATCCTTCAAAGGCAGAGTCCTCTTCCAGACCTCTGTTCATACTGGTATAAATTAGTGTGAGTGGGGCAGTCAACAGCAGGGGAGCAAAATGCTAGGGAGAAGTGGGTGGGATGCACCTGAAGGTGTTGAGAATGCAGACACCATTGCAAGATTGCTGTCTGTTCTCAGTGAAAAATCATGATGGGTGAGGAAGGTTCCTGATAGCTGGAAAAAGATTAATGTTAAGTTCATCTTTACAAGGGCAAGAACATGACCTGGGAAACTACTGGTCAGCTTTACCTCAGTGTCTGGAAAAATCATGGAACACATCATCCTCGACTATTTTCAAACACATGAGGGACAAGAATGTAATCAGGATCAGTAGACATAGAAATACCAAGGGGATCATGCTTCACCAACCTGATTGCCATCTATGGTGAAATGACTGGGTGAAGGGAAGAGTAGTGTATGCAGTATATCTTAAAATGCCTTTATCTTGAATGGCTTATATCTTGAATGGCTTGAAACCATCTCATACAGCATTTGCAATAGTGGTTTGAGACAATATAGGATGGGCGGATTATTAGATGAGTAGAAAAATAGCAGGATTAGTAGGCTCTAGGGTGGTAATTGATGTTGTGAGGTCAGCTTGGTGGCCAGCAGCAAGTACAGTACCCAGAGGGCTAATACTAGAACTATTTACAAGATACTATGACAACATTCTCCTTCAGCATACGAAGGAAGTGATGGTTCCCTTTTGCAATTCTATAAAGTCAGTGTTGCTCAGGAATATTTTGAACCTTCTCTGATAAAGGGGAGGACAGATCTTCTCACAGATATGCAGGTAGCATAGAGGCAGATAAAACACCATGGACACTTTCAATGCAGAAATAAAAACCAGCTGGATGAGGCTGAGGAATGGAAAACATGACCTCTCTTCTCTCAGAGGCCCAGAATAAGGTGCTTCTTATCTTCATGATAGAAGGCAATATGAAGTGGATTTTGTACAGTGGTAGCTCAGAGATATCCTCTCCTCTCCTCTCCTCTCCTCTCCTCTCCTCTCCTCTCCTCTCCTCTCCTCTCCTTTCCCTCTTCCTTTCCCTCTCCCACTTCCTTTTCCTCTTCCTTTCCTTTTCCTCTCCCTTTTTCATTCTTCCCAAAACTTATTTTTCTTGAAAACTTTACCAGGAGAATATTTGTACTCAGTCATGAATTTTAACTTCTCAATATTTAGCTCCTTTGATTTTTTTTCCTTTGAAATGCCAAAAGGGATTAAAGCATAAACTGGATTAACTACTCATCAAATGTAATTTTGTTAAATGAAACTGTATTTTTGGGGGTGGAATGGCTCAGTGGATTGATGATGAGATACCATTCTAGGTTGCTTATTCAGTGATGTTTGTCTGGTATTGACTGAAAATACATCACTTACCATATGGGAGCTTCCTAGCAACGAAGCCAGTAAGGAACTAGTTGCAGTCATGACCTGGGGGGTTCTCCATATCCTAATATATGCACCAAAATACCCAGTAACTGCCTCTCCCTTTCACAAGCCTAATGGAAAGACAAAGTTCTAAGAAGGGGGTAAAACAAGATCTGACACAATAGACAATAGTTTTAAAGCAATGTTTACGAATCATACTTGAGGTACTTTGGGAAGGCAATGTTTGTTAGGAAATCTGTTCTGTGGAGTTCATAATCCAGACTTACTGGCCTAATATTTCCTTCGAATGCTGAGATGTTTCTCACAAAGGCTAAGAAGAGAGAATGAAATGTCTTTTGAATTGAAAGAGAGCAAGCTTTTTAAGTCATCTGATTGTCAAGAAAAACATTTGAAAAGCAAGACTATTAGGCTGAGTAATTTCCAGAGAAAGGTAGTGGACATGCCCTTACTTGAATCATGTAAAAGAAAGATGAACTCCTCCCATCACTGTTATCTAATTACAAGGATGAGTGAATAGGTATGGGCAACATTTTCAAACCTGGGTTCTGAAAGTTTGACACAATATCCAAAGGAAGATATGAAAAAGGCGGGGTGGTTTTCACACAGACTGTCATTAAGAGTAGTGAAAGCTCAAGGTCTCAACCCTGCTTCTCAGAAAACAGTTGAGATTAAGAAGTAAAATTAAATTGCTTAAAGTATAGGCTAAAAAAATCCCTATTCTTTATTGCATTGTACTACACATTAAAAAAAACTCAACAAAACAACAAAACCCAAACTCAAATTATTATCAAAGCAGGAGAAAGCAGTTATTACATGGTTAACTGAAAATGTCCAGCCTATTATTGGAATTCCAGACTGGAGACATGGATTAAAGGACTGTTGGTAACAAAGAAAAGGTCAGCAGTTGAACAAATGACATTAAAAACATCATCAACAAGAGGTTCCAGGAAAGGGAACAGAAGTATTTTTCTGCAGCTTCCCAAGGTGTGAACCAGAACCTAGACTCATCCTTAAAAGAAGTGGGTGGAAAGATCAGAAGGGGAAAGGATTGATCCAGACTTGAACAATTTTGCTTTTCTGAAAGTAGGAGAACTGAGCACCTTGATTTCCAAAGCAGGTCACAGAAATAAAGACAAAAGGTCACAGCTAGACCTTGCAAGGGTTCAGGTTTCTTCCCTTCTTGTTCCTGTCAGCCTCAGGATAAGGACTCTGGTGGTATTTTGCCCATGGGCTAAAGCAGTCATTTACTAGGGAAGACCATCTAGTGGTTTCCCATCATACCAGGAAAAGGGAAGCAGTATATAAACACATGGTCCAGCTCTCCACTGCTTCGCCCCAGCTTGCTTCTGCTGCCATTATGTTTAGTTAGACAAACAGTTACAAGATTATCCAAGCTTAATTCAGGGTATCACAGCTGGCTGAGGAATTTAGATGCCTCCCTTGTTAGGAGCTCTTTTCACATTTGGGCCCCCTTTCCCTGTCATACAGTGTCGAAGAACACATCTTTGCTGAAATCAGAAGTGAATGGCAGTGGTGACTCTCACTCAGGTGCTGCCATTCACACACTAAGCTCCTCTGCCTCAAAAGCCTGGCCAGGCAGTGCTAACAATAAACAAACCATAATAACTCGCAACTGCGGCTGAACCCAGCCCTTAATGACATTGTTCAATACAGCTTCAACACTGTGAAGAGCTTCATCGCTTCGTTCCCATGCTCCTAGGAGCATTTCCACATTGGCTTTACCAAGGGTGATTCCAACAGCTTATTCTAATTGTTTTGCTCGTACAGTGCAGGGAAGCTAACCTGCCGTGAAACCTGATGCTCTCTGCAGGAACAGGTTATTGCAGGGTAACAAGTGGCTTTTCTATCCTCAGCCTCAACTGACAGTACAGTACCACAGGAGGGCACTCACATTAACATGTACACCTCCCTGAGCCACGCACCACCTTCCAGGTGTGTGCAGCTGTGCAGCAGAGCTCAGAGAAGGCTTGCAGGGGGGCATGGCCTTGGAAATGTGGCTGAAGCCACCCTTCATCGTCTGTGTCCTCATGCAGAAACTGTTGGTTTGTATTTTACTTTGCCTTTTGGGTTAAAACAAAGCAAAAGCTGCAAAAAGGCAAAACTCTGAAAGAAAAAGCAGTGTCTGCTATGCTTGGTTTTTGGGTATGTGCTAAAGAGTTTTGACCCTGGGAAAGAGGTACCGGGAAAGTCTGATAGAAGAGTGGTGAAGGCATCATTTCTGATTCCATCAATAAGAAAACAACTTACGGAATCCCCTCTCTGATCACATGATGCAGCAAAGGAAAGTGTGCTGCAGACAGATATTGCTGGCAAGGCTTGAATAATCACTGTTTGAAAGGGTTTATCTGCCAGTGACTCTCAAAGTGCCTGAGAACACTGTGGCTGTTTCAAAAGACTGCTCTCTGGCAAATCTTTGGTTATTTCAAAGCAAAGTCTGAACTTACAATCAAGTTGTTCCATGTTGCTGAAGATGGTTTGATCAAATGAAAGCATGCACTGCAATGCATACATTAGAGCCAGAGGAGTCAGAACTTTGATGCTTGCCTCAATATTTTAATTCTGGTTTAGGGGTGCTTTTGGATTAAGTGCTGCAAAGGAATTACAAAACGCAGGATATTTATTTCCCAAAGTTTTGATCTCCTCTGAAGCTCAAAGTATCACAAGGGGTTGAGGGAACATCACAGGGAGGTATTACCAGCTTCTCAGATGTGAATGGTCAAAGAACAAGAACATGGCAAAAAATCTTGGTTTGGTTTTTTTTCAGTCATCCACTTACAGACACGCCATCAGCCTCAGTCTCTTTTCCTGAAAGTCTACCTTTTCCCTGGAAGTCCACTTTTCCTATGGGTGCATCACATTCCATAAGAAACAGTCCAGTGCATGTTGTAACTTGGGAATGAGTAGACTTTGTCAAGATTTTGTAAACTACTTAGATTTAGCTTCACACTGGTCCCACTGTGTAAGCAGTTTAGTCTAATAGTAGTCTCTTCTAAAATTTTCACCTCTGGAGCCAAGGAGCACTAGGGGGATAAATGGAAGGGGAATGCGGCCATGATCAAAATCTGTCTGGTCCAGACAGATAAATATCAGGCTAGCTTGAAGGTTTTCACCTCTTTGCTGCCAGGAGTTATGTTTTTTTCATGGCAGAACACTGTGGGCTAATTTCGTAGCTGGTGTAAATCAACGTTGCACAACCTTGGTGGAACGATGCTGATTTATGCCAGCTAAGAGTCTGAGTGCTCGTACTCCTACCAGTGCTGCATTGACTTATAAATCTTCCTTTTAAAAACCTGTGGATGAACCAGAGGAACTGTTGCTGATAGCTGCATGTTTCAAAATTTGCCTTAAGAAAGTAGGAGAGCTCAGTTTTAAATCAGGTTAAAAAAAGTGTAGACACTGAAGTGGGCTTTTTCCTAGTGGTGCTGGTTTTGCTTCTGTGGAAACCAGAATCCCCCAACACCTGTGAAAACTGGGTTTGTAATCAGGAATTTAGCTGTCCAGATATGCTCATCTTGTGTTCTCTTTGAGTTTTGAAGCGATTCACCTTCTTCCCCATTAAACATATATTTTCTTGAAATTATCCTATTGCTTAACTAGTGCTCCTTCTTTCTTTACTTTCTTTTTTTCTCTCTTTTTTAATGTACGTATGTATACCTGACTCCTTGGAGATCACTTTGTCTGTCTGTGTGATTGCTGGAGTCAGCCAGCAACACGACAGGACTTGCTTGTTTACATAGCTCTGAGGGTTATGACAACACATCAGAATGTACAGGTGCCGTGTAGAGATGCAGCTTGCAATTAAGATCAGTGAAGCTGACTATTTAATAAAGAATTCCTTCATTTTATAACAACCTGAACTCATTGTTATACACACAACATATCAGTTCCGTAAAGCTCTCTAAAAAATTTGTTCTCCCTTGGTACTAAATATTGGAGCTAAAGTTAAGAATTAACAATTGCAAAACAATTGCATTATTTGAACAGAAAATTAAACCCATAAAACGTGGTTAAATGCAATTTCCTTGTAATTGCAGTAAATGTGCTGCCAAGGTAATTACGAAACAATTTTTAATTAATTCTTTTTTTTTTTTTTTGAGTCCATTTGGTGGCATTTAACCCCTGTAACATAGCAGAGATTACCAAATCAGGGGAGCACTCTTCAGATGCAAGTTTGATTTGGGACTTTATTGTCCCTTGAAGCGTGGCTTCAAGGCCAGAACAGAGCTGAGGTTGCTCACTCAGTAGGATGGAGAAGGCTTCTTGCCAAATTCTTTCCTTAGATTTGAGCACTAAGCAAGGGAAATTTCAGGAGTAACCTGCCCCATTCAGTAGTAAAAAGCTTGTCAGAGCAACTCTTCATTGAAAAATTCAGTCCTCTCTGGTTGCTTTTCAACAAAACTTTGACAAAGTCTGATTTTCCTTTTAAATACAAATACAGTTCAGAATACCTGCCACTTCCTACTGGCCCAGGATCTGAGTGATCTGATGGCTATCTATAACTTAAAAAGGGGAATTCTTTTCTCCTTTGGTTTTGTTTTCCTCTGGAATTTCATTCTCACCATATAATAGACACAAGTGGCTGCTGCCTTAAAATAAAAAGAAAAGGCAGTTCTAGAATCATGGTTTCTCCTAAGAAATGCAATCAGGTACTCTGTTTTACATATAGTCAGGTGGAATGTGTGGTCTCTGCAAGTATCAGTTCTTTGCTAGAAGATGGGAGATTCCTAACATGTGGTATGCCCTTTATCCCAAAGTAAGGCAGCAGTATGTTAACATGTCACACCTTTATCCCTCCATCTTAGAGAACTGCAAAGTACGCTGATGACACGTCAGGTACACACTCCTCTTTTGGGTTTACTCTTTTGGAATCAGCTTTTCCTCTTCCCTTGAGTTTTTTACTTTCTACTGTTTGCCTGCGCTGCCTCTCCTAGAGTGTAATTAGAATTATTTTCTCTGGAGCTGTTCCTTTCATATATCAGCCAATTTATCCATGTTGGATGACTTTCCTATTCCCTGGAAAAAGGATGAGTTTATTGAAAAAAAATAATCCTTGGCCTCAGTGACAGAGCAATGGACAGGCAGGCTGGGAATCTGGACAGAGATCCTGCTCCGAGAAGATCTTGGATCACACTGTAACTCTGAGTCCAGTGTTTTCTCATGTCTTCTTTGCCAAGATATCCTCCTTTGTGCTGGAAAAATCCCCTGCTATCAGTGAGTGTTCACATCTTCCTTACTTGGAGCAGGCCTCACTGATGTATCATTTTATTTATGCTTATAGCATAAACTCTATAGAGAGTTCTGTACAAAGGTGATAGGAGACCTTTGGAGTTATAGACACATTTGTCTCTCATTTACCAACAAAGTTTTCACTGATATCCTATTCTCAGCCTGTCTATTTCCATAATTTCTAAGTCCTTCTGCCATTCCCACTACTTTTCTTCCATGTTTTTATTTATTGTGTATCTTTTTTGGTAGTTTATTATTGCTTTGGTAGTTTATTATTGCTTTTTCCATACTGCTGATCAGCTTTTGTGGAGATAGATGAACAAAATATTTCAGGTATTTTCTTGTTTGAAATGTTTATCCCAATAGGGTTGGCCAAATAAAGTTGTGTTCCCCTGGATCTGTGACTCTATATCTGAATTTGAATCTGAAAGTGTTGGAGTTTGAAACCCTACATAGACAGAAAGGTATATCTACATGCTTTTAAGAGGACTGACTCTTGCTTGGAGCAGACCTACAGCAATACAGTGACTCCGTTACCTCCAATAGACATGACTGTAGGCTGTACACCTTTATTCTCATTTTATTTGCCTGAGCTCTTTCCATCCACAGGTTGCTCCTTGCACTTGCTGAAGCTCTCTTCTTGGCTTATGACAGAAGGCTCAAGTCCAAGTAGTCACCACAAATGCTTTTTAGATGGCTGGTAGCTACAAGCTTGCAGGCTGTAGAGCTTTCCCAAAAGGAAAGTGGTGTTTTTGATCTCTTTCTCCCTTGGCGCTATGGCTTATCTGGCTCACAGAGGGAGTGTTTGATGGCTGAATTATTTCCAAACACACACCTGGAGTGCAGAGGAACTCACAGTGGGAAATCGGGGAAAAGGATGTCAGGAAGGGAGAAGTCAAGAAGTGTTTGGATTTGACGTGGAAAGATCAAATGTGCTGTGGCCTGCTTTGAGAGGAAAGGAGTGTGCCTGGAAGGCTGGTGAACAGCAAGCTAACAGGAAACCACTGCAATAACCGTGCCTCTCCCCTGCTCACCATCTACCTATAGGCACCAAAATTCCTCACTCTGGGGAAGTCCTCCGTGATCCATTTTCTTCGGTGGCTGACAGAGAGGGCGAGGAGCTGCTGGGACAGGAGTTGCTGCATGACTGAAGGGCTCTCCTACACAGATCTGCTCCTGAGGGAGGAAGGGAGAGAGACAGGTGTGTGTTTGTGTGCGTGGGGATCTATCACAAACAAACAAACAAGCAAAACTACATCCAGGAGGGAATTTTCTTCCTGGCTGAAGCGCCTCTGCCATCTGCTTCACAAGGAAGTTTGCTAGATCGTACAGCCCTCGGTGCACAGCAGCTGCTGCTGAAAATGACTCACCCGAGAACTTCTGTCCTTTGAGCCTGTGTTTTTCAAAGCTTCCTCTGTTTTCCTGTCTCTTACTCATATCATCAAGGGCTGGGACTGGAAAAATGCATGCAGGTCAGTGCCTGCTTCTGAGTCTTCCAGGTACTGCTGAGCTTGAGCAACAAGGTATAACAAATTTGGCTGCTTCCATTTTTTTTCCCCCCAGTGATAGTGAGAAGTTGAACTTGTTTATAAGTACCTTCAATTTCCAGTCCAAATTAGTAATTTCCTTTAAACTCGATTCCCACCTCTTCTTGCTTTCAGTGGGACTCTCTAGCCAATTCAAAAGAAGGCAGCTAGCAAAACAGGTATCAATGTGCTATCACACAGTGATGGGTTTGGCTGAACAAACTGGTGTCTCTCAACTAGTCCAATATCAAAAGAGTTCCTTTGTTTCTGTGTTTTCTGGAAGCTTTGAGAGGTTCTTCACTTGATGAATCTTAAAGATTTTGCTTTGCAAGAGCTTCCACTGCTTCCAGTGTGTCATTTTACCCTTGCTTTATAGCCACTGATCTGAACTAAAAATGGTCTTCTGGTCTTTGCCAAGTGCATGTGAGAGTTGGGCTTGACCAGGGGGTAAGTGATCAGGGGCTTTACCAGGGGGCATGTCACCTGGGGTCACTTGGGTCCAAACTTTGGGCCCTTTCTTTGGTAAGCCAAGGGGGTAAAAGGGTCCTGCTTGGATGTCTTTCAGTCCCCATGGAGCTGTGTGGAACTGAGCTGTGGGCAAGGGTCGGCTATGGGAGCCTGACTCACTCCATGGGGATTGTGGTGACTCCCAGGTCACACCTGTACTACAGGTAGAGGATGAACTCTGGCTCTCTGAATGTTCTGGCTTCCCTGAGCAAGTGACTTACTTACCCCCCAAAGGTGAGGATGCCAGGGAAGCTGGTGCAAACCAGAGCATGCTGTGAGATGGCAATAAGATACACATTGAGAGCAGTGGGGGAAAGTATGCCTCAAAAGCAGGAGGACCTGAACACCTAACAGCAAGGGGAAACCGAGGATACCAAACGCTCAGAGTTTTCAAGTGGCAGCTGAGGTGAGGTTGACATTTTTCCTTCAACCCATGAGCAGAGTCAGACAGACGTGAGTCAGCCTCAAATATTGTCCTTTCTCTGGTTTACAGCAGACACATACTTTAAAGCTCTGCCATATCATCTTCGTCATGAAAAGAAATCTCCTGATTCAGAGACTTCTCTAAACCACTCAAGATTTCTGTGTGTGCTCTCCCTTCCCAATTGCTTGGAGCCCTGAAAACCGCAGCCTTTGCTGGCAGACAATAAAGATACGACCTAAGGTATTCAACGAGGAGAAAAAAAGAATAAAAAGAAAGAAAGAAAGAAAAAAAAGAAAACGGCTGTTGAGGAGGCTTAGAACATGTCCCAACATTTTCTGCAGGTTTTTTCCTTTCTTGAGGCAATCAGAGCACTGCCTAAGTTTTGCACCTGCCATGGGCAAGTGCCTCTGTCTTTTAGTGAAATAACTTTATGCATTTTTAGTGCAAGCCCTGGCCTGCTTCGTATCCTGCTTTACCTGAATGATTATATCTTCTTTACTTCGTTAACTTTTCAATAGGCTATGGAAACAAAAGCTGTCACTCTGATACCTGCCATTTGATATTCAGCAATGTCTTCGGTACAAAAAGAGCCCCTCCATCTCCCATCCCCCACCTGCAAACATCATTTGGCGTGATCCTGCTTGTAGCTGTTCGCTGTATCAATAAGTAAAACATTTCCATGTCAATGTTTCTAACAGCAACAACCTGATCCTACGTATGCTTTACAGCACTGGTATGAGTGAGTTTGGTACAGAAATCGTTATCTACTGTCCAATGAAATATCAGTCTATTTTTCTAAGATAACTTATTTATTTATGGGCTTATTTATTATGGGCTTATTTATTATGGGCTTTATTTGCTTGTATATCTAAATTATTAATTTACAAACTAACATCTACAACTAGTTGTGTTAGTAAAGGAATCCCTCTAGACTTCTGCAGTCCAAAGATAAAATCTTAGCTCTTGGTAAAGGCCAGGTCTCAGAAGACAGATAGGGGGCTTAGAGTGGGTGGGTTATATATATCATCCTCATTCATTCAAATAGCCTTCACTTGAGAGATCCCTTACATGAGGAAAATCTGCTTGGAAAACACAGAAACCACATAATAGAGCAGTGTACAGCTCAACAGGCAGGAGGGTAGGTAAAAATAAACAAAAGGATGTGTGTTTTGGGGGAGGAATATTTTTATGGATGGATTCAAGCTGGAGGTGTAAAGGTACACAAAAAGCCACAAATTGCTGAGGACAGAGCAGTTTGCAGATCAAAAGAAGTTAATGTTGCTTTGGGTTGTAATGGCCCTGATGAAGTGATTTTCCAGCACCTTCTCCTGAGAAGAGGTGGGAGAACGACTCCAAATGTGTTTCTGGTGGCCTCAGCTCTGGTGATTCAGGGAGCAGCTTCTCCAGTCACTGGCTTATTTTCTACTCTAGGTTCACACTTGGGCGCAGACATTAGGGAACTGAAATTCTGGGTTTTCAAAAGAAAGGAATGCTTCTGGACACCCCAGTTTAGGGTGAGCAGCTCTAACTCTGGACTTTCAGAAAGCTGGAGTTTGGGGGAGTGTTGAGTTGGCGCCCTCTGAGCACGAGTCCTCTGAACTGAGTCCTCTCAGGCTGGACATTACAACAGAAGGGAAGGTTTTGATAACCCGTGTTCTAGTGCCAAGGCAAGTTATAGAAATATAAATTTAAGTTTTTAGCCTGTCAAATTTCCAGGGATGTGAATTGGAACAGGATCTTGATCTCTCAACACTTCTCAAAATCAGGCCATTGCTGCTTAGTGATTTAACCATGGATCTAACTTTCATCATTCCTGCTTCTCTGTCTCATATGCTCCTCTCTAAAGTACATTTTTTCTTGCATCTCTCAAAGAAAGCTGCAGACAGAGTAACAGCAAACTTCACCTGAAAGCAAAAGACAACCAAACTCTATTTTAATGAAAAATACTCCCATCCTTTTGTTTCTTTTGGGGGGAGTGAGAGGATCTCTTTGGAGAAATTTGACTTTTTATGTAGAATTCTGGACAATGCAGCACCCCTTGAAGAACTTCTAGTTAAGCATCTGTGTACCTCTCTACAAATAAAGCACCATCATGAGACTGGGAATGGTGATTTCATTTGTTTTTAGGAAGTAGCCTTTACAGCTATGTGCTCTGCTAAGGCTGAAGAACTCTGAAACTGGACTTTGTGAAACTTTTATTTGTTCCTTGCAGAAATACCTCTTGAAATATTAAAATTCTTGTCCATCTTATTTCACTGGGGTTAGCACATTGTAAATGGTTCAGACATGAATCAAGCATCTCCCTTTCCCCTTGGCTTTGAAACTTTCTTCCTGAAATTTGACTGGGTCTGTATAACCAGTGCCATTAAATCCCAGTATAATTTTATGTACTGCATTTTGTGCAAAGAACCTGGCAGTTTGACAGTGAATAATCATTCCAGGTCAAGAAATATGCTCTTAATTATTTCATGATCTCAATGTCTTTAGGGAGGGCATTGAGCAGGCCCTCGAGCAAGGAAATAAGATGTTTCTTTAACTCCAAAAAGACCCTGAATTAATTTCTGGGCTTTTGATAGATAGCAGCTACTCTGTTCTTTATGGTGTCAAATCTATGTTTCTTTGGTCAGGTCTGAGCTGAGGCACACACAATAATCCAAAGAAATATTTAATTTTCTAGAGTAGTGTGGGCATCTAAAAACACTTCTTGTTAAAATGACGAGAACAAGGCATGTTTCAGGTGCTTCCACTGGATTCTGGAGGACCAGCTTGTGGCACATGTTTTTGAAAGCATGACTTTAGCATTTCAGGGGAATGTGATTCCAGTTTTCAAGCGCCACTGTTAGAACCTGTTGCAAGCTGGTGGTAAACTCCTTTTTTGGCCTCCCAAAGAGTGGCCCTACCTACAGTACAAAACATTCCTAGTTCTATCATCTTGGCATTAATTATCCTAATCTCTTTTCTAATGTTCAAGCTGTTAATTTAACCATGTTGTCTAAACTTGCATTGGAAGTGGGGCTGGATTTGTTTCCTTGCATGTGCAGACAGAAAAGCTGAAGGTAGCTTATCAAAATAAGTATAAGATAACAGAACTCTGGGTTGGCAGTAAAAAAAAAGGGAAAGGAAAAAGAAAGAAGATATTTGTAAGCTATTTTCTCAACTTGCAGAATTCTGTGTTTATCCAAAGCTGGCTTTAAAAACAGGTGGAGCTGCAAGAAATCCTTCTTCCTGAATATTTTCACTAATAAATGTGAGCATAATTTCTTAGCTCCATCTGTGGGGAATTAAACACAGAGCACTGAGCTATGAGCAGGAGTCATGAATGTCAGCTTTGAGCATCTTACACTACATTTTATGGCTCATGAAAAACTTTTCCTTTTCAAATTGAGTTTTCATACAAATCCCACTTTGCTCACAGAAGTTTTGGAAGCATCAGTGAACTAATTTAATCTCCTAATGGGCTGGCTAAGGTCTCCAGTGCAATTCGGACAGAGTAACTTAATCTACAAGAAACTGGTAAAACTCCAAAAAAATCCTGGTGAACAGGTCGTTGTCACAAGGTTCATTACAAGAAATCTTGTGGGCCACCATAGTAGAGGTGGTATTGACTGTGTAGGGTGTACAGTGACCTGTCCTCTCCCTTCAGAAGATGACATGTTACCTCTGACACAGATGACATTCAACTACGTAAATAAATTACTACAGTTTTTAGTGCTGACAATTCAACACTATGTCCAAATATTAAGCTAGAAGACTGTTGGCTTTTGAGGACTGGGACTTCAGAGTTATAATTGCTGCAGCTGAGGAAATCAGTGTGTGAGAGTGCAAGAAGTCAGATCGAATGGGTACAATGGTCTGTTCTGATCTGAGATGGTGTAAAATGGGAGGGAAATGTGATCTCCCCTGAAACAAGGGGTAGTACAAAATTACAAAATGAAGTATATAACCTTTAGAATTAGTTTGAAGTATTGTTAAGTTTG
>JANHGB010055585.1:0-22641 GCA_026283785.1 Coracopsis vasa
GGCAAAAGATGTGCAGAAAGGAGTGTTATTCCCCTTGTTGTACAGCTGGGGGCTCTGAGCCACAGCAGGACGTTCTTTTCAGTTTATCTTTTCAAAGAGATCCACAATGCAGTGCTTCCTTTCTAAACACTTGGGAGACATTGTACGTAAAAACTGGGCAGTGAAGACAGTTAGGTTCTAGTAGTGGAAGCTAGCTGTTTCTTAGGATATTTTTTAGATGTTCTTATAGTATATGACCTAGGGAGTTTGTGCAGGTGTTATGAACTATAAAAAACATTCAAAGCAATTAGGAATAGGTAGATGGCTGGCGGGGAATGAATGCATTCCCTTTACCACTTTTTGCCTCACTGAGTTCCTCAGAAGGAAACAAGTGTTGATCTTCCACCTTCTTATTCAACCTCAAATCCCCAGGTAAATTACAATATCCAACTTAACTTCTAAGACAGAATCTTATAATTGCAACCATTACTTTATTTGCTTAAAACACAGCTTCCTAGAGAAACTAGCACACAGATAAACAATATTAGCAATTTATTAGTAGTAGATGTCATTTCAAGGACTTAACTTTGTTATGGAGAAAATGTTATCTTCCTCTCATTTTCCTGAAAACACCTCCAAAAAAATATTATATCAGATAAGGTGATATAATTGACTAACCCACCCCTAGCTAAGATTCCTTTTCTGAAGATGCACTACAAATCTCTCCCTGGCTCTAAATTATTTTCTTTGGCTGTGAATGGGTGCCTAGGCAAGAAGACAAGAGCATGGTAAGATTATGTGATACTACCTCCTAGCATGCTTTCCTGCTTCTACTTTGTGTAGGGACTTCCTAAGCCATCTTTGTTATTCTGCTCCTCCAGTCTCCCTTTGGATCAACAAAAACTTGTAGTGTCTACAGTGTCTTTTGACTGGAAGTTTGCCATCACTACTGGTGGATGTCATCAGCAGGAAATGAGATAAAGGTATCTAATAACTTTGTGAGCAATGTCACCACCACACAGAGTACATCTCTACCACAGCTAGATTTTTCTAGGTATCCCTTAGGCTTGCTTTTGTCCAGCTACTTGATTTACCAGGATTTGAAACAATTCTGTTAACAAATTCATCCATAAAGTTCTGAGTGTCCCAAATGGGACACAAAGTGTTGGATTTGAGACTGTTGTAACTTCGCTATTGTTAATGTACAAACTAACTGGATTAAGTTCAGTCATGCCTCCTGATTCCTTGCATGATAACAATGTTTCCGAAAGGAAAACAAAGCCACAGGTGAATGGGAATGGGATCTGAGAAATAATACAGGGTAGTAGCTGTCCAGAATTACACAATGTAGAAACTATCCTTTGTTCATTCCAGCTTTACAGATTACCAAAATATGGTTCAAAATTCATCTTTTGTGGCACATAAGTAAACATCCAGTTTTCTTACAAAATCAATCAATCAATAAACAAAACTAATTCTTCGAGGAGACCAGCAATATTGTGAATGAGTCCAAATAATTTCACATCCAGGAATGAGAAAGTAACATTGTTCTTCCTCTTCTATGTCCTATTCATATGTAGAAACTACTGTGACTTACCCACAGAGAGTGGAGTTTAGTCTTAGGATATTTTTGTTTAGGATATTCAGCATTTAGTTATATTTTTCTTAAAGGATACACAATCATTGTCAATACATTCTATCACTGACATCTCTGACTTATGTTCTATGTGATTGAGTGGTTAAATCTTTTTCAAATTATTTATGTACAGTCTGCTTTTGAACTATCTTCCTGAAATGACATCTACATAGTTTTGAAACTATGTATTAAACTCTCACTGCAAATAGTTGTTGTTATCACACATTTAGCATAACATAAAAGAATGTATTTTGCTAAACCATAAACTTTTGTTGTTTAATAATTTAATTATACAGCAAAAGTATAAGGTGATAATAAAAGACAGACAACTCATTTTCAACTAATCAAAAAAGTTCTAAAGTTCAGTAAAAATAATTGTCTTCAAATTAATATCAGTATATTATATTGCTAAAATATTTAAAATATAAGAAACAAAACAATTCACAATGTTCAGAATAAGAAAGCAGTAGATCAAACTAAATTCCAGTTCTACATAATCCACTCAAAATAGATTTTCTGAAGATGGTTCTGAACAACGAGCATTTCAATGACTATAGCAAAAATATTATTTCTCTGTTTATTTGATGAAGGTGTCAGTCTTGATCAATAAGGACTCAGGTAAATAGTTTTCAATAAAAAAAAGTCTTTCTGCATGATTATCTCTGTAGAACAAGTGCTTCATATCTGTGTAGCACAAGAGCAAAAATGGGTATCTGTAGGAAGTGTAAGGTGAGAGTAGAAGACATTATCATTAATTACTTCTGAACCGCAGTGGAAGTGCTTCAAGGTTGTTTGCTGCCTGCAGACTTGTCAGTTTCTTCGTGCAGTGTGTCACAAGGGAGGGATTTTTGAAGCAATACCAGCACTCAAAAGAAAAAAAAAAAGGAAATCAATATGATGTATGACTCTAATCTCTGCTTTGCAGATGTTAATGCCCTGTTGCTGGAAAATCACCACTGGGGGAGGAAATTAAAGAAAGCTGGGGTCTAACAGAAGTTTTAGTATTATAGAAACCTTTCTAAGGTAAAATAGTTGCCACTTTCAGGACGGTTGGTATGCACAGAATCTACTCCACCATGGTTCCCTAGGCAACACAACCTGCTAGCCTGCAGGAGCAATGAAGTGTGGTGCAGGGTGGAAACATGGCAGCCAGACTCTGTTGTAGTCCCTGGAGGACTGGGAACTTGATGGTACCATGCAGCTGATAAGCTGCATAGCAGCTGTCAAATAGGAAATATAAGAGATGTCCGTTGCTAAGCCAACAACTGTGGCAAAATCACTTTCTGTAGATGAACCTTGTTCATTATAATCTCATTATAACAGTAATGTACACCTCCATTCCGAAGTTCCACCTTCAAGGTATGATCACTCTTCACCGAGCATGCGCTTTATATTTTTTTATCAACTATATCTTTAAACGAGAAGTGAGAGAATTTTACACCAATCAATAGCAAAAGAATGCAAATATGATCATTTCCACGCAAAGTCAAACATGCTGAGGCTTCTGCACACAGTCCAAGGGTTGTGTCATAAAGTGATACTTTCAAAAGGCTAAGTACAATAACAGTTCCATAAACACTGATACCTTCTAAGGTTATCATTTTGGTTTATGCTCATCAGGAGAAAGCTTGCACTAACAATATGCTTCTGAACTCTGCTTTCATTCTACAGTATGCTTCTAAAAGATGAAGATGCTTTCATAAGCCTTAGAACAAGCTGTAGATTGCTACCTTCTGTCACCTATTCTGCCGAGAAGCCGCATTTCTGAGAAACTTTTGCTTTAACAAAAAGCAAAACAGCAGTGTTTCATGGAAAAGAACAGAGACTCCAAGACCTGTACTCCTGAACTCTGGCCATACAGCCTTGGCCGTATCATTTTACAGCTCTTTCTCACTATACGAAGTGAGGATGACTGCATTCTTGAGTAGCTTCACTGTGATTTCGCTATTGCACCCTCTGTGTTAAAATTACATTTCACTGAATAGATAAATAGAGGAATAGATAAATGAATAAAAAAATAAATAGGTAGATGTTCTACAATGGAAATCATATGGGTTTCCTTTTATTTTGTTTCATAATAAAAATATTAAGCTACTTTTGTTAGCCATATTAAACAAACCATGAAAATGTGCATATACCAACAAGAAACGTGCTGCATTGGAAAGACCATTCATGTTTTTTTAAAATGTTATGAAATGGCAGTACAGCAATCAGTCCTCTGTAATTAACTGGGTCAAGGACTTTACTGTTAAAAGAGAATAAAATGTAAAGGATATAATAAACACATACAAATAGACAATTTGCTATGATACTTGAAATGGAAAGTGACAGACTACTAAAGTTCTTATTGAAAGGAAGGGTTAAAGGGTCAGTATAACACGTGCATTCTGTAAGCAGAAGCAGGAAGACTGATGGAAAGCCTCTGTCCCTTCACTAGATGAATATAAAATTAGAGGTGTGTGGAGTAAGAAGAAACAAAATTCTATCTTTATACACTACCTCAGCCTTTTTTCATTTGTTGTTTTTATCTCATTTTATTTTTTTTATGCTGCCAGAGATTCAGCTTTAATAAAGTCTGAAATATATTTGTAGAAGTATCAAGTGTAGCAGTAGCTTGACTTATTTTTCATATTGAATTAATCTTTATGATGGGTCAATCTTTTCACCTACTCAACACAAAGTTAAAAGTATTACATCATCAAGACAAACATTCACTGGGTGGTCACTGCCCCAAGAATGCAAAATGCTGGAAGCTGAGTCAGCTTTCTTTGCTTTGCACATTTTGGAAGTATTGTACACAACTTAGACCTCTGGCTTAGTGTCATCTCAGAGGTGATTTACAAAAAAAACCCACCTTATTGCTCAGACTGTGATTAAAAGATAAAACTCCAAGTTAATGCCTGTAGAAATTGGGCTTTGATAATTTCCTACTGATAAGGAATCAGTGCTTCCCAACTGATGCTTCAAACTGTGTAGCTTTTGTATCAAATTCTACTTTCATGTTCTTGAAAATACTGGTGTATTCTTCACCCATGTGCCAGACATGTAAGCCTTCTGTCAGAGTGCACACTTGCTAGATTTGATTTTAATCTTTCACTTGACAAAAAGGGTATATGATCCTTGGTAATGTGAAATAGGCCACATTATGCCACCTGAACTTAGGCAATTACTAGACAGCATTTAGCATAACTCTTCTTTTGTACTAACTCCTCATCTTTGTCTAGCTCCTTTTCTTCATTTCTACATTTAGCAACATCAAATACATGGGAAAACAGGATTTTGACAGACCTAATACCATTGTAAGAAGCCACTCTGTTATCAGCAGAGCTTAAGCAGGGTGGAAAGGGAAGAGGAGAAGACATCTACAAAGTATTTACGCCTTAAGTAAACCTTGTTTTACTTAAGTATGTGCCTCCCACAATGAAACACATAATGCCAGTAAAATCACAAATGTACACTGTAGATGGAGGTAAAGCCTGAAATTCAAGAGCATAAGGGCATTTCTGAATCCTTGACTGTAATTTTGTTATCCTGTGACATATTTCCATGTTTTCATGTACAGTCCTACTCCTTTTAAGGAATGTGAAAAATCTGTATGTGGAATAAGATAGCAGAATACAGAAAACTGCTGGGATACAAGAGACTGCATCCCAGTTGAGCTACAAACTTCCTGAGAGCTTGTACATCAGCAAAGGTCTACATTCAACCCCACTTAATTTTGGGTTGTTAACTGAGGGGTTTTGTAGTTGACAGCTGCTTTCAATATCAACAAATAGAAACAGGAGTTCCCAGAGCACAGATCAAACTATCAGCTAGAGACAGAGATTACAGCAGTTGTACTCTTAGTATGGCAAAGATCTATCTATGCCTTAAAACCCGGCCACCACACTTAACACTGGTAGGCTTTCGGACATCTGGGTACCACACCGTGCTCAAGAGTCTTCAGCAAAATGCAGAGGTTCTGTCTGAGTGTCACAGAGGAATTACTGGCTTCAGAGTGGTGATTCAAAGAATCCAAAATGCTGAAAAAAAGAGGTGGGTAAAGCAGGGGACAGAAACAATTCAGACAAGGTTGTGACCTGAAAGAAACGAATCCTATCCCTTCCTTAACTCAAACATGTTTATCAGGGCTGCAGGGCAGTGCCTCTTTTTACTAGTTCTAGAAATATCCTGAGTCCTCCTGGAAAATTAGCCTTTTTTTTTTTTCTTTCTTTCAAAATATATCTGAAACAGAATACAGTAAGAGTAGCTGCCTTCGTGTATTTGATAGTTCAGTGATTACAATACCCCAATACATGAGGCGCTAGAAGTCACAGTTTCTATGTCCTGGATTGGGGATTTAAAGTCCCATTTCCTGCTCTTCAAGTTTCTAAATCAACAGTACAGACCTTGCTGGTTAGGAAAAAGGATGGCAAGAAAAGTTTTAACTTTTTTTATTGAAGCTATTCCACATTCTGTGAAATAATTAGATGTTTGGAGGGAAAGAGGGACATAAAGCTAGAACAAAAAATAATATGACTCTTTAGCCTAATGGACATATAACACTCTTGGGACAGTGGAACTGTAGAACATGACCTCTGCTCTTACATAAACAGTTATTGGAACATATCACATTTCAGCCAGCAAAATCACCAAGACAGCAGGACATTTCATTAGGGAGGAGAAAAAAAAAAAAAAAGAAGTTTAATCTGTCAAAGTGGAACATCTGGTCACTTTTGCTTTTATTTTCTGATAGTGGATTAATAACATCACACATTTAATGTGGGTGCATTTAAACTGTAATCTAATTAGATGTTGAAAGTATTTTGGTGCCACTTAGCCATGATGCCAAAATAATGGTTTTGTTTTCAGTCAGAAGCTGCTGTGTTTACTGATATTGTGTTGTTGTTTTACCAAGCATTCCTTCACCAAGGTCCCATCATCCTACAGTAAGCAGTAGGAGGGTACTAATCTTCTGCGCTAGTAGTTCAATTTTCTCATTACAAAAATTGGCTTCAGCTTCCTGGCTTAGGCAAACCCTGATCAGTGTCACTCAGACCCTGGGGGCCACAGACTGGGAGCAGCAACAGCAGAAGGAGAGCCAACTGAAACAGCAGATATTTTAACAACAGATGTCTGGGTTTGTATGCTCCTCGTGGATATCAGTTTGAATGCTTTGGCTTAACCAGCTTGAGGTGTTTGTCTCCACTATGTATTACAGAGCCAAGTAAAAGTAGAATGCTCTTTACAATAAAGCAAAAAGCACTGTTATAACAGCTCAGAAGATTGTTAGATTCTTCCTATATTCTCAACATGCACTGAAAGAGTAATCAGAGTAATGATAAGAGAGTAACAGTATAGAGCCACAGTTATAAAACAAAATGATCTTAAAACCATGCTTTGAAGTTGTACTGAGTCTTGTACACAGTGCATTTCACAAGTTCTAAGTTTCATAGCATATCTGAGAGGAGAGCAAATTTCATTAGCCTCATTGTGACAATGAGAAAACTGAAACAGAGAAGTCCATCTTTCATGTAGTGCTAATAAGCAAGTAAATGACACAATAGGAAACAGCAGCCAAGTCTTAACGTGCAGCTTCACGCTCTAACCACTGATCTATTCAAGGGAGAGAATAGGTCATTTATTCCTGCAGTATAGTTTCCACTTCATTGTTCATATGCGTCTGCTGTGTAGAGAAGGAAATTAAAAACATAGGAATTCCTATTAATTTCCTCTGTGTCTATTTATGAAGGTATAGGTCTTCCTCCACCCCAGACTATGAGTACTTATGCATAATAGTGACACCTCAAGTAATCAGCCAATAGGTTAGGTAATTATTTGATTTCACTTGGCATCTCCTAGGTCTGCAAAGTAGAATTGTAATTATCATGAATAATTGGTATTTCTCCTCTGGAATAAAACATGAAAAACAGAAGATACATTAAAATAGCAATATAAATATAAATCTCCCTTATTAATAAAGGGAAGAATCACAATAACACTACTAGGTTTTCTATAATAGCTGTTTGGGTTACCTATGCTTTGTTGCTCTATAGGCTCTTGTTCATTAAGAGCAGTGGAAATTCTTACTGTTTTCACATGGCATCAGCCCCAAATTTATTAATTTTGAAAGGCTTAATCTTGAAGTTTTAACTTTTCCTCTAAGTTATGCCAAGTGAAACGCAAGTATTCATAATAACCAATTTCAGCTCTTCAGAAAAAAAACATTGCTTCTTTCCCTGAACAAAATCCTTTGTTTTTCCAAGCTCTACAAATGACTGCCTTTATGTTCATCAAGAACACAACATAACAGCTGAGTTCTACAAGTTGGAATAATGTATCTAATAAAATTTCTTATAACTTCTAGAGAGGTAAAACGTAATTACCTGACTTGGAATTTGTCCAAAGTCTAATATTAACACTCTTCTTTCATGAAGGCCCCAAGAGAAGTGTTTCAGAATTTCAGTTTTATGTCGCTGTTCAAGCATGTGACCCCAATAAATTATAATGATGAACTTAATGTCACTGATTCTTGAAGTTCATCTGTGCAACAAAGATTCTCTCAAATGCTAACCTGAAGACATCTTCATTGATCATGGGTTCTTTTTCCTGGGAATACTGTCTTGAGGCAGTGTCTTAAAAACAAGAAGTCACATGGAGGATTCAACATTGCATGTGTTAAATGATAGTCCTTTATGCTATAGTAAAGAACTTGTCATAATGTCACTAATTTCATTATGAATTTAGAAGTGTTTTAGCCAGAGTTCTTGGCTGGAATGGCTCTTGGCACTTAAAAAAAAAAATTACAAATAAAAATGTTGAAACTACAAGGAGCTATGGCAAAAAAGGTCCAGCATTACATGTCAATGGAAAACAGGGAACTGAGGTACTTGTAGAATCATTCTCCTTTATACCCTCTCAGGCAAGAAATGTTAAATGTGACTGTAATGCAATGCCAACAGACATGGGGGTATAACAAAAAGTGCAAGTTTATTTTCCCACAACCACTAATCTTCAAATTCTAAGCCAGCCCCATCTTATTAACATTTGTGAAGTCATACCACTGCAGAGATGCTGAGCAGAAAATCTTTCCATGTAAGATTCGTAGAGATATGATCTCTCTGTACTGCCTGTCCACCATGGTGGAGTTCTCTATGGGTCATGGTGATACCATGTCTCGCTTAAAGTATTGTCCTTTTCTGTAGCTTCGACAAATAAGATTAGCCCTGCACATATGTATCCAGAGTCATAAATGTGTGTATCTTGGTAACTATATTATCACCCATTTTGTATCCAAGCTACACCTTCCAAGTGGTCATAGTCTAAGCAGACACTTTCTAAACCCAACAGTATTTTTCTTATGCTGCACCAGAAAAATCTTCTTGTACACACTGGTAAACCTATTTTTGCCACTGTGTACAGAAACAGAACAGTAATTAGGTTGTTAGCATGCTCAGAATACAGAATTACTGGGTGGTGGTGGTGGTGTGTGTGTGGTGTGCGTGTGAAGTAATCCTTTCCCCTATCCTGTTTTTTACTGTTTTCTGCGTGCATTAAAAGCTATCTGAGGTAATAAACCAGTAAGAAGGAGGAAAGGGAAGTATTCGAATATGCAAATGGCACATGACATGACAGTGAATGTGTATGATCAGGAGTCAGAGATGCTGTTGCATCTAACTAATCAACAACAGTGCCTGAGGCATACTTCATCTTCTCAGCGTACTTGTAGCCACAAGCTTACAAACTGTTATGTCTCCACATATCCCCACTGGATTAAAAGAGCTTATATCTGCTTCCTAAAATGACAATAGTAATGGCACAAATATAAAAAAATTATTGGCTAATTTTCTGGAATTAGAAAATTTGCTCTCACGTGTGCCCGAAATGTTTACAAAGCTATTTGTCTCCTACCTCCGCTCTTTGATGGGATGCTGCTCTCCAGCAGCTATTGTGGTACAATTTACCAATCCAGTAGAGTTCAGCCAGGACTCAGCCTCTTCTGTACGTCCAACATATTATCATAAAATCATGGAATCAGCTAGGTTGAAAAAGGCCTTTAAGATCATCAATCTTTACACCAGGACTGCCAAGTCCACTGCTAAACCATGTCACCATGAGCCTCATCTACACTTTTTTTGAACACTTCCAGGGGTGGTGATTCCACCTGGGAAGCCTGTTCCAATGCCTGACTATCCTTTTAGTGAAGAAATTTTTCCCAATAGCAAATCTAAACCCCCTCTGATGCTGCTTAAGGATGTTACATCTTGTCTTATCACTTGTTACTTGAAAAAAGAGACCAGCTACCTCTTTGCTTCATCTTCCTTTCAGGTAGTTGTAGAGAGCGATAAGTTCCTTTTCTCCAGACTAAACAGCCCAGTTCCCTCAGCCATTCCCCATAAGACCTGTGCTCTAAACATGTTGTCACAGAAAAAGCAATGCACTGTGCAGGCGACCTAAAAGAGCAACACAAGGTTGGCTGGCAAAAAAGCCTTGCTTAGAGAAGGATAAACATTTAGAAATGCTGGAAGAGTTGGCAGATGGGAAGCAAGGGGGTAGGCAGGACATTTCTTACAGGTCCCCCAATTGCACTTCTGTCATTCTGACTTATATGCAGTTAATGGCAAGCAAAACTTAAACAGATTAGAGCCAAACTCTTCTGGGTTGGATAGGGTTAGAACTAGCATGGTTTCAGCTTCAGCCAAATGATAATAATGTGTTTCAGAAATTAATATCCTAAGATTACCGATGTCAACTGAAATAATTTCTGTAAGTCAACTGAGTTTAAAAATCAGAATAGGCAGGGAAAAAAAAAAATACTCAAAACCTTTTCTTATTATTCTCTAGTCCAAATAAGAATAAGGATATCATTTGACTATTTTGGCTTCTGTGTGATTATGTTTATTTAAAGAAACAGAACACTACTTAATTATGTATGTACATACTTGGAACACATAATTACTACCCAAAAGGCAAACACTGTTTGGGTTTGCTGGAATGCCAATGGGCTTTTATTAGTTCAGCCCATCATTCTGTTGTGAAATGGAAATGAAATGTGGAAAATATGTTTTCCTTCTCTAGGGATCACTTCATCTCCTTTTTCTCTTTATTTTATCAGACTTCTTGTTGCTATGAGGGTCTTGAAGGCCTATTATTAAAACACCCAGCAGTCCTAAGGGAAGAAAAGTAAGCTGGTGCTGCAGATGGGAACAGTGTGAATGGAATAAACTATAAGTACTAAAGAATTCCAATAAATCGAGTGAAATCTATGCATTATTCTCTTTTCTTTCAAAAATTCAGTTGGAGTTTCCACCTTTTACCTTTCATTTTTTCTCATTATGAGACAACTCAGTACCATCCAAATATAAAAACCAACAAAAGTAAAAACCAGGTTAGTTATTTTGGCTCTTATTGGGTCTCCTTTTGCACAAAACAAGTTAAATCCAAGTCAATCTATTCTGTACAGACATCCAACCTGCAGCAGCACAAGAATTAATATAAAATACTCATTGTAGAAATTGCATCTTCGTAGCTCTTTCAGAAAAAAAAACCCAAAAGATACAAGAACCACCTATATTTTACTTTCCAGTTAAGCACTAGTTTAATCTACAGGTTAAGCCTATTAAAAACTCACCTGAACATAGCTTTTACAATAATTTCATCATCATATTAAAAAAAATCTGGAAAATAAACATCAGGTAAGGCATAGAATCTTTTAAAAATTCATCAAAAGGTAAGTCAACTCATAGCCCAGCTACCTCAGTCAGGCTGTCATGCTCTGCCAGTGAGGAGGGGCACAAGAAGCCGGGAGGAAGCAGAGACAGGACACCTGACCCAAAATAGCAAAAGGAGTATTCCATACCACAGCACATGATGCCCAGGATATAAACTGGGGGGATTTACCCAGAAGTCCCAGATCGCTGCTCGGGTTGGCCTGGGTATCAGTCAGATAGGTGAGCAATAATATTCTCTTCCTTTGTTATTTCCCTTATCATTATTATTATTGGTGGTAGCAGTAGTGGTTTTGTATTATACCATAGGAAAAAAAACACATCAGACAGAACAAAAATACTTCCTCTATTTAAAAGACAGCATCTATATAAACAGAGAGTCAGACATTATTTTGTAATGACCAAATGATTCCAAATCAACTGTAGACTTGTTAGTGACATACTTCTGAAGACTAGGAAAGAAAGCCACAGCATAAATTAGATTTTCCTGGAAGAGAAGGAGCATATTTCCTCCTGGAAAGTCATATGAACATTTTTCGAGCATTTTCTTTAATTTCAAAAGGCATGCTGGTTTGAGAAATAATAGCTTTATCTTGAAAATATTTAATTTCTCATTCACATCATTGTTCTTAACCTCAGCTTTGGTACGGTATTCATTTCAACCTGCTTCATGACTTCATGTATCCAGAGCGTGGACCTGGTTTGGTTTCGGTTTTGGGTTTGGTTTGGTTGTTTGGGGTTTTTGTAATTTATTTTATTCCCTCTATTTCCTTTGATGAGCTTGGCAGCTAGTTTCAGTCTATCTTGATCTCTTGCTAAGAGGCTGTACCTGAAAGATGCTCACTGCCATCAGCTGAACTGTATCAGGTCCCTGTAATGGAGTTGAAAAAAATGTGTAAAAGTTTCTAGAAGAATTATACGAATATGTGAACATTTATATACCTAAGCACAGGACTTTTAAGATACTACATTATGCATCAATAGAGGCAGCACTGCTCTTAAATCTGTTTCTATCAAAAACTTTTGCCTGTCTGCACAGAACAAGTATGGCTACAATTTCTATATTACACTGTTCATACAAACATACTGGCAAAATGAGTGCCTGCTAAACTGGAAAACAGTGGCTATTAAGAAACTGAAGAAAGACAACTACAAAGGATGCTGGGGCTTACCAAACTATATACTTATACAGTCCTATAGAAGACAAAATATGCTTTTTATGCTTGTTTTTCTACATGCCTACATTGACTCCATTTTTGAGAACAATCAACTTAAAAGGCACAATAAGTACAGGTTTACAGCTCCTCTACTAAAAATGCTTTTAATATGAGTGGCCATCAGAACTATATGAGTAACAGAGTTATGGTTTTGCAGCTGAACTAAAAGTTTGGAAGAGGAAAAAAAAGGTAAAACGTGTCTGGTCAGAATAAATAGCTTGTCAAAACTTCTTTGTGATTTTGATTTTTTGAGAGAAACGCAGGGCTTGGTAAAGTGACACCATGGTGGCTACACAATTACTTACTCCCAGCTCAAATCAAACTGAGGCTGAATATACTGTTATTGCATTAGGTACAATACTTCCCATCTTACCCACCATATGTCCACCATATGTAAAGTGTATATGACTTTATTCATCATCTCTTGATAGGGAAATATACTACAGATTTTATCATTAAGTACTTATGCACACTTATACATGAGTTTGTTTCACTCTTCCCTGAGCCACAGAGGCCTAAATCTTTACATAATAATTTTTAGTTTTGATTTAATTGAAGTACATATATAGCTGCAAAAAGCTGTAATCAACATATTGCTCAGCTCCTTCCCACAGGCAGTGTTCAGCTTTGAGGACTTCTGTGGAGGAAAGCTCTTTCTTGGCTGACTGACAAGCACTCAACATGAAATTGGTTCATGAGAGTCATAAATGCAGTTACCTTGCCCCAGAGTCACATACATTATGTTCACAGTATATACCTGTAATTATATGGCACTAAATGCATCAGAATGAACTGATTTCATTAACTTTCCTGGATCTGGATTGGAATGGATGAAATACTCTGAAGCCTTTATTATCAAAGAAATGTTCTTGAAAACTAATATTTGCATTATATCTTCAAAGTACCAATGTGTGGTGCAAGACTTGGAAGCTCCTTAATTTTATCATTAATTTGCATCAGAACTAGATTAACACTTGTTCAAATCTAAATCTAGCCTAGTTGATGGGAAAACCTGAATTTGAAGCCAACATTTTGTGTTTAAAAGAAATGTTATTTAAGAAAGCGGGGTGTGAGGGGGTAAGGGGAGGGGACAAGGAGGGTGTTAAAGTGTTGTTAGCACTAACATAGAATCATAGAATAGTTAGGGTTGGAAAGGACCTTAAGATCATCTAGTTCCAACCCCCCTGCCATGGGCAGGGACACCTCCCTCTAAACCACGTTACCCAAGGCTATGTCCAACATGGCCTTGAAAACTGCCAGGGATGGAGAATTCACAACTTCGCTGGGCAGCACATTCCAGTGCCTCACCACCCTTACAGTAAAGAATTTCCTCCTTATATCCAATCTAAACTTCCCCTGTTAAAGTTTGAACCCGTTACCCCTTGTCCAATCACTACAGTCCCTAAAAAAAAAAAAAAAAAAAAAAAAAAAGAATAAAATAGTTGAGACTTTCAGGGTATCAATATAAACACAAGAAGAATAACACTTAGTACTCAGAACCCTTACTAGTGCAGGGATATTGTAGTGGGCAACCCTATCATGGGAATTCTCCAACATCCATGAACTTATGGGGAAAAAACATAGATGAATGAAGCACAATATTACTACTTTTTATTAGAATTAATGAATTAAACAAAACATTTTAAAAGTTAAATAATAATCCTCATGACATCTCAGACTTCAAACGAACACAAAAAGAGTGATACAAGTTTAGGGAGCCCCTTAATGATACAAGCTTATTTATAGTGGTAATAACATATCACAGGTACTTTAGAACTGAGGCTGGGAAAAAAAGTCTTTTAATATCCATCTGGCAGAAATGTGTGTAATTTCAAAAGCTACTGTGCTTGACTCTTCGTGATTAACTAAAATCTTAAAAAGTTTTTTTCTGCAGAAAAGAGAAATACATACCAGCAGCTTACACTAAGATGTACTTACAGCACATCTTTGAAGAGACAGATGGCTGAGTTCAAGATTCTAGAAATTTAACCTACATTTCAAATGAATAATACATTGTCCAGTATGCTAGCAATAACACTGATATGCCTTGTCTTATCTAAGAAACTATTTTCAGTTTCCTCGGAATTAGGTTTGTTTTCCAATCCCATAACACATGTTGTTGATAATTCCCGACACATACTTCTCCAATAATACTAAACTTTTCTTTAACTAACAGAGGTTAACATATTAGCACAGGAAATCAGAAACCACCTATTCATTCAAAAGGAAAGTCCACTATTTTAAAAGCTGCTTTCATTATGATTTCAAAGAAAAATCTGAAACTTTAAACTTTTAGAATTATATCAATATGTGTAAACCAACAATTCTGAAAAATTACAGTTCCATTCAATTTTATTTATGCTAGGAGACAGTAGAATTGAAAAGAAATTAAAACAACAAAATAAAACTATTTTTCATTAAAATAGAAAATTTACACAATACTGAAACAAGTCACACAATGTATTTTGAAGATTAAAAATCTAAGCTTAGTTATAATTAGTATTTTTCTGTGAAATATTTTAATACGGGAGAAAGTAGTTTTGTTATTAAAAAAAAGCAAGCTATGACAACTTTTTTTGAGTTATTATCAAGTTTTTATCACTATTTAAAAACATGTATGCCACCTTTCAAATTATATGGAAGCAACTCTCAACTCTGAGAATTTACAGTCAGTATTTAACATGAGAAGCAATGAGAGAAAAGTGCAAAGGAGTCATGCTAGATGTCTTTGTATTGTAACCAGAGACTTACAATTTTTTATTTTTCACCAATGCTTCAAAACAGTCTTTTTATATCTATATATATTTCATCCTGGCACTTTTCCCTCAAATATAGATAAATTAATGATTAGGAGACAATGACGACTTTTTGCTGGGTAGATTTTGTGACATTACAAGACTTATGTGCGCAAGAAGTCTAAAGAACTACCACAACCTGAAGATCAGAGGTTTTGAAGTAGAAAGTCAGAAAGGAAGGCAAAGGACCCATGAAGTGGTGAGTGAGAAAACAGATGAGAAATGCATTGTAATGTGTTGCAAAACTGGTGATAGAAGTGAACAAATGAAATTATAAAACTATCAAAGGTCTCTTTTTTTGTTAAAAATGTTTAATTAAAACTATTTTAAACAGCTCTTATTATCCTGTAGGGTGCATGAGCTTCATTTCATTTGAATTTAATGTTACAATTCTGGGGTTTTTTTCTAAAAGGCAACACAAACCAGAAACTGTTCAGTGTGCCTTCATGCCAATACAGAAGCTTTTCATTATTCTGCTTTTATCCTGCCCAATAAATGTAGCTCAATAAAGCAATTTCATCTTTAGGATGCTTATTTCCATGGATAATGAGGAGAATAAAGTCTTTAGCCCCTTAATAGGTAGCTCAGCTACCGCTTGAATTCTGCTACTATGCTTCAGAAATGCTGTTGTCTCTGCCTTATTTTTTGAAACTTACAGGTAAGTACCTAATAAGAACTGCATGAAGATCCCTGTAGTGAAATAAATTTCTTTGCACTAAAACTTTTGAAATGAACACTTACTTACAGTGTTTCAGACTGTTGGCCTTCTTTATCAATGCTCTAACTATCAATTTGAATGGATTTATGTCTTATGATTTGAATCACCAGCCTCAGGAGTACTGTATTTGTGAGTTAGTTGGACTGCGTTATAACCACTACCTAATAAAAAAATTGCACTCATTAACACAGATCTGAAAAAGAAAAAATTATTTTCTCAGTTTCAGTTTTTCTTTTTCCAGTTTTTGTTAAAAAACCTGCTTTATTTTCTTTTAACTTTATTATATTTTTTAAATTTCAGTACCTTCCTGTGACAGCTGTTGGTTTCACATAACCATTAAAATCTGCATATCTATTCTTTGTTTCTTCCAATTTTGCTATAACTAAATTTCATTAACACTTTAGGAAATGTGAACATTTTCCTTCCATCTGCTAGGTGGCTTTTAAAACTCATTTACTTTGATTTAGCAAATCTGGAAACATCTGGCAAAAATGTATTTTTATTAAGTTCCTCAGACTCATATTTACAAGATATGTGAGATATGCGACTTTCGTAGTCTTTCTTAAGGTCTGTAATTGGTTTCTATTTCTCAATTGTATAATTTCTTTCTAAATGCTAATCAACCAGGTGGTCAGATGTTTAGCTATAATTCTGCACATTAACCAGTTTAATGCATCTCTGTTTAAATGTCTAGAGCTGATGATTCAAATGATGTGCTTAAAACTATAGGAATGGTTATTTAGTTTTTTAGCCATTATTTTATTTTTTATTTTAATTCTGAAGTTGATTGTGACTATTAATTAGCCTAAAAAAAATGTCAAGAATAGATCCTCTGCACTGAGTGCCTGTATACAGAAATCTTGATAATTTCCAGGCTATAATCTGTCATCAGGGCAAAAGACTGCCGGACAAACACTGGCTCATGCCCTTCTCATTATTCTGCTTAATTTTGAATGTGAAAGCCTACATGTGTCACTCTCATTCACCCTTAACTTACTCCAATTCTACAACAGGAGACATTCTGTAGCCTCTGAAAAGCAGCCATTTGTTTTTCCAGTGCCAAGCCTGGGATTCTGGTCTTTCAGAACTGCAGAAGATATGTCCATGTGTATGAATCTATGGACACAGAAAAGTTATGCTTCTGAGACACATTCTTTGATCTGCTACAGCTGCTTAAGGCTGTACCCTGCCAGCAGATTGCAACTATTAAAGTCGGGGTATCCTAGTCAGGATAAAATGTGATGGTGTGAAAGTAGATACCTAATAGAAAAGTGCTTAAAAAAAACAAAACAAAAATCTTTCTTATCACTTGCATACAGCTGTAGTAAAACAACATCACTGGGATGTTTTGTATCCAGCCATACCTGATGGGGTTTTTCAGCTCCATGAAGATATTTCAAGTTGGCATCTCAAGAGCATGGGATGAGGAGATGACCACAGAGCAGTGCCGGAATCTGAGATACCAAAGATAAGGCTTGAGTGACCATTACTAAACAAATTTCATCTGTGCTTTATTTAGATCATTTGCATTTGTAAATAAGACCTCTATGTTTTCTTTTCATTTTTCCTATAAAATACATTTCTGTCACCTTCTTAACAACCTTACTTTGTGATCGGAGTTTCAAGAGATAATTGAGTTCCAGGAAAAAAGAAAAACAAACAACAAACTATAAGAGTTATAATTTGAACAAGTGTACATAAATCAGAAATCTGTCATAATATTGTGGCAGTGGTGTATGCATCATCTTCATGCTCAATCTGTTCCCATAGATTCTTTTATTATCTCCAGTAGATGCCATTGGCATGAGCAGAGTCAAAGACTTCCAACACATTTGGGAATCCAGACAGTACAGATAAATCTTCACTGACTTTCTGCTGATGAGGTTAGCTTCTTTGAAATGAGAGAAATAGCTGTGTTACAAAATAGCCTCTCAGAAATGTCACTAGACACTTTGGCATAGAAGGTTGGCTAATTTGAGTGATGTTTCTGAATAGAAGACTGAAAGACTGAGTAATATCAGGCACATATGACATTTTGCAATATTTCTAAATAATATACTGATAAACAGGTATAACTTTGGTCATTGAAAAAGTTCTGCACAGACACCAAAAGCTCCGTTTGCTCCACTGAACTTGCATCCTCAGATTCTAATGGAATTTTTGGATAATAAGTATAAATTCTGTTGAGACAATATTTGGGGTTTATGTAACCTAAACAATGGTGTTCTACCATATCTGTGTTCAAATTACATACACATGATGTGCATAGCCCACCAGAATAAGGCCTTAAGTCATTAAACAGTAAGATTCAGACAGTCAACATAAATTGCTAAACATTCCTGGACACATCTGTCAACTCATATCCTTATCTTTTTGTGTAATTAGTTCTGAAGCATAGTGGTTAAAATTTAATTCATGTAAAGCTGCACGGTGTATATTTTTAATAGGCTGTTACGAATAGTGTAGTTTTATAGACGCAATGACCCAGAAATACATTTGTCATGAAAAGCTTCATGTATCAGCTTGGCTACATTTACCTATATTATTTAGTTATTGACTAAATGTTGACTAATATTTGAAAAGATTTTATGTGCATGTGACTGTTCTACTGTCAGTAAAGCATGCAGCTTACCCCTGTTGGGTATAAAAGAACCTGCAGTTACAAAGAATATAAAACTGCTAGGCCAGTAGCAGTGTAAAAGTATAGTTTTAACTCTGCATGTTTTGACACAAGCAATCTAGATAACATAGGATATCTTGGTTAATAACAAAGCATAGGAAAGAGATGACTATGTAATGGGATACATTTAGAAGTTGCACTTACACTTATCATTAACATATTCTCAGCTGTCAAGCTCAAATAATCAGAGGCAGTCACACACCTCACAGCTTCTCGTTCAGGCTCCCCTCAAAAAGCTTCTCTTACTCCCTTGAAAAAGCAGGAGTAGCAGGCAGAAATGTGTGATCAGACACTGCTTGCCTTCACCCAGTGCAGACCAGCAACGATGCTCCTTTCCACCCTCTGTTCCAGCATAGGGAGGCATAGTGTTGAGGGAAAAGGTGTCTCACCAATCTGAGATGCACCTGAGTACATCTGTTAGAGCCTGAATATGTTCTTGAAATGCAATATGCCTGGTGATAGCTCAGGTAAGTGAAACAAATGTAGGATTATGTGAGTAAGCAGTTCTTCAAGAATATCACACTCCTTCCCTTTAACGACACAAAAGTCATTTATACTCATTGCAAGGATTCAAACCATGGTCCCAAGCATCTTAGCCTCCCTTAATATCTAGAGTGTTACCTCTGGGCAAGCAATACAAAACATACTATTCAGAGATAAGTCTGTTGCTTAGAAACGGGGTGTGCATCAACATCCTTCACTTCTGTGTATGAGAAGCAGCCTGATAATTTGGGGTTAGAAATTTAAGTTTGTATTGCTGTCTCAAATCTTAGCCAAAATCCTTTGCCATTTTAGAGGGATACCAACTCTTCGGTCTTCCTGCATCCTTTTCTTAAGCTCCTTAATATTTTCCAAGTTGACTAGGCAAGGCAGAAGCAGAGAAAACAATACTGAGTTTATGATTGTACTGGTATCAGTGTTATCTCGCACCAGATACTCAAGCAAATATCTCAGTTTTTGACAGGCTTCTCTCAGACACAAATGCAGAGCAGCAGAAGAAATCAGAAAGTAAAGAACAAGATTGATGTGGTGATGTGTCCTTATGCAGTGAATGCATTTATGAATATGTCATTTTGGGAGGTTTGAATTTCTAAAATAGAACACAGATTTAGGTACTAGACGTAAGGCATTGCCATCTGTCTCATTGCCATTGGAAAAAGATAGAAGATTTTCAGGCCTGACGACCAAATTGTCAAAAAAAACCACAAACAACCAAAAAACCAAACAAACAACACACTAAACAAAGAAACCAACCAATAAATAAATAAATAAGTTGTTTTAAAGGCTGTATTATGATCCTTGTGTACATCATGAATGTTAATCTCACAGCAGAGGATACCTTTACAGAACAATGAGACCGAACTGGCAGTCTCTGAGGTTGCAAAGGATATAGCAATGTTCATATTCTCTCTGAATACCAGGAAGTCCAGGAGCCAGAATGCAGAAGCTTTCCATAAAGCTGTCCAACAGAACAAATGTAGGATCTTGGAGCACAATTAAGCAAGTAGCTACTTCTGTTTGACATTCTTCACCAAAGAATATGTTATGTCCCATGAATTCAAAACATACAATTAAACAAAACACATTTCCCCTTTTCTTGTTCCCCAAATAATCCAAAGACCATCACTTAGCATTGCTGGCTGTATTAGGTAGCACAGTCATCAAATACTCAGCTGGGAGCCTAAGCGCAAATACTTTTCACTGCACTCCAAAAGCAAACATAAGAAAAAAAACCAACCCTCTTCATAACTACCATATATGATTATGAATAATTTCCTGGCAGTTATTTAAAGAAGATTATATATTAAAACACGTTCTAATCCATATTTTTGTGTTTCCAATTGAAAATAAAGGATAAACACAGCATTAAGTTGAGTATTTGCTCTGTTGTAGAAATACAATATGCATTGTTTGTGGAATATGCATTAAATGGGACTAAACTAAACACCTTCATCTTAAATTTGTTAACCTAAATTCTAATGGGACAGATGTTTACAAATTGGTGTGTATCCCACTTTGTTTAAAACATATTGTAAGGGCTGCACATTATCAATTACTCAACATCACCCTCAAATTAGTTTCCTTATTATTCCTGCTCAAGGTTTCACAATATTACATGAACTGTACGTGTATATTAGTTCCACTCCTGATATGAAAACATAGAGAGAATATTTCAAATATAATTGACATGTTTGTTTTGCACAAGAAAAAATGCATAAATAACATAAGATGATTCCTACTTCTTCCACCTGCAGTCTAATACACTGATGATGCAGTTTAGAAATAAGAAAGATAAGGATCTTGGTGAAACTCACATCCATTAGGGCTTCCTTCACACTTCCTAAGCTCCTAATGTCAAGAGCTAGGGCTCAGGTAGGTGTCTAAGACTGTAAACCTCAGGATCAGAAAGGATGCATGATGTTTCTTGACAAAAAAATTATGAAACTATGCCATTTCAAATTTAGATATTTTATCAATACCCTCTGAGTCCTCTGCTTCTAATGAAGGTATCTTTACTTAAAGGGGTTTCTTAAATCTTGTTATCTGTAATGTGCTAAAGCTTTTATCTCCCAAATAGGCACCACTAATTAGCTTATATATTGTCATAACTTCATCCACTATAAAGTGCAAGTAACCTTTTTAAATTGACATTTTTAAGACAGCATGGAAACTTTCAGAGTCACAATTTCAAATGTACCTGACTAATATATCAGTATTAAAATGAACATTTCATTAAGAATACAGAAATACTAATTTATACCATAGTCATGCTCCAATAGGTCCCTTGATGCAGAGAATTGGAAAACCAGTCATTCAGAGGCAAGAAAAGGAAAGCGCCCTGGGAAGCGTATCTATTGTGAGTTTCTAGGTAAAAGCTAAGCCAAACTCTTAACACTGTGCTCACGCAGTTTTACAGATATAACAGATGCGTTCGCTGAAAGAAGAGAATTCAATCCACACTGTGCATTTGTTGAAGCAAGTTTGTAAATGGAAATTGGAATTTTAGAACAAAAAGTCACTTCTGGTAGGTTCATGCTGAAAGAAGAATATTCTGGTGTTTAAAATGACTGTATGTCACTGTTTCTTTGCTCCCTTCTCCATACTGTACTTAATGGGTACATTAAAACAGGCAATATTTTAGACAAAACTGAATAAACTTAGCTTTTTTTCCTAAACTAGCAAATGCATGTATTAGCAGTGGATGTAAATAAGAGCACAGATTATTTTATTTCCTGAGAAGTTTTAGATTTCCTGAGTTTTTCCGGGAGAAAGGACACATTTTCCATAAAAATCTTACTACTTTGTTGTATTATTTTTGCTTTTTCCCCTTTGCTCAGTGGCATAAAATAGACTGGAAATTTATAGCTTGAGCGTCTTCTTTAAATTTAATATGGCATTCACTTCGTCTCAATGCTACAATTCAAAAGCTGTGTAATGTTAATTCCTATGATCAAGCAGAATAATTTTGTGCCAGGTTTCTAAAATTATACAGTTATTAAAGTAATACTCCAGGTAAAATATATTTTTCCTCTCCCTTCAGTGTGAGGCAGACAACTGAATGTTTGCTATTGGGTCAGTGAATTCTTAGGACATCTTTGCAAGACAGATTAACATTTTAATGCTTTTTCAACCACAGTATGCTCTTTACAGTAATGCATAGGAAGCCGTGTAAAGATTAAGATGCTATTATCTTGGGAACTGTGCAAACAAGCTTTAAGAGAAAAGTTCACAGTAAAAAATGGTAAACAAAGAAGAAAGACACAGCAAGCTTCGCTGGGAGATCAGCAGAACAGGTTGCTGACAGAAATGTGGATGGAACTTCATCAGGAACTATAGAATCATAGAATAGTTACGGCTGGAAAGGACCGTAAGATCATCTAGTTCCAACCCCCCTGCCATGGGCAGGGA
>JANHGB010055586.1:1536-11571 GCA_026283785.1 Coracopsis vasa
GATTTACTGTAATTTAGCTAAATGCTGTATAACACATTTCATTGGTATATTAAGTAAGTGCAACATGATAGAATGTGCTTTATTATGCAAGAAGTGGTTTTAATTGCTCATCATCTCAATGCAGTTGCACTTGGTGCACCAATATACCGCTTTTACAGTAGTAACAGTAATAGCTCAGGAAAATTCCCAAATCAGTGTGCAGGCTTTTAAACTGATGTGTCAGACTCTCAAAGGAGGCCAAGTTCTGGGAAAACTTAAAACTATAAAAATAAGTAATGCCAGTCTGTTTCTCTTTTTTGTTTAATCCCAAATCTTTCAAGATCCAAACTCAAAAAACCCACCTTATTCAATCACATTAACAGAAGACCTTGGCACTTGAAACCCAGGCAGAGCACACCTTTGAAATTTCAGTCCCAAATCTGAAACCAGGTACAATTCTGCTTCTGCTTCTCATTTGTGAGACTGAACTTCACTTCAAAGACCCCTAATCTGGGAACTCTATAGGCTCATATCATGGCTTAGTGGCATAGGCACGAAAAGCTGAGGACCGTGAGAGAAACACAGAACTCGTTTCAACTTCAAACAGCTCCTCTTTCCTGCTTCTACCTGCTTTTATAACACGTGGGGAGGGAGGCGGGGGGGAAAGAGGGACACTACAATTAAGAAAAAAATGAATGAGAGATCCTCTGGAGTAAATCCATTTTGACTCTTTCCAGGGCAAATCATCCCAATCACAAAATTGCTGCAAAATCCTAACAACAGTAAAAATATACATCTTGTCGCTGCTGCTCTCAGTTTATCTCCCTGTTATGAATGACAGAAACACGAGGACTTTCAGCACACTGAACTGACTTTGCTGCGTTTCAGAGCTGAAAAAACATCCTCAAAAATTCTCTGCCATTGTTTTTCCCTGTTCAGTTGTGCTCATGCCATGTGCTTTTCAAACCCTAGGTGTTACAGCAGGAAAAGTGCAGATAACCCCTAGTCCAGACAGCTAGCAATATACTCATCCCTTGGATCCCCTGCCACAAACTTCCTACATTCAGCACAATTGCCAAAAGCTATTAAACCACAAACAACTAATTTCCCAGGAAACGATCCCTTGATGCCTTTATCCACACCCCACATATTTTTCATGGTCTCACCATGTGTCAAAACAAAGTGTGGACAGCAGGTAGCATATATCAGCTTATCCCAGCTCCACAATGTGGCTGGAGTGGGTGACGCAGCCCCAAATACACAGTGGCACAGATTTTACTGTGAGTACAAAAAAATCCCTCCAGGGCTTTTGCCATAGTTTTTGCAAGTTCAAGTGAGAGTCTAAGCTACCATTCCTGCTTGGCTGTCCCCACCTTGCCTGCTCCATGCAGGTACACTTGCTCCAAGCACTCCCTGCTTGCCACAGCCCAGTGCAGCATGGCTCTGCCTCATTTAGTTTGGCTTCATGCAGGGGAGTGCACAACCCAAGGTGTTACACGCAAATGTAATAATCCATTTGACACTGAGAAAAAAAGGAATCCATGAATAAATTTTCATTAGAATGTGACCCCACGGCTTGCTTTCTTGATTCCTCTGTGCATTTCCTTGCCTACTTCTCTTTGCCACCAACCAAATTACACTTGTTAGTGGCCATGACAGAGAGAATGAATACATAAAAGGGCTTATTTTCCTTTTCATTATTATTATTGTGGGTGGAGTAGTGAAATGCCAGTAGAGACTGAATGAGATCTTTGTATATTAACAAGAAAATTTGCTGTGTATACAGCTCTGGATAAAATTTCAATTATGTTGGTGTGATTTATTGCATGAGCCTTTTTATGCTACGCTATCATTTCAGATAGGGTAGATCTGTCTGGTGAAGTATGACTGTGTTGAAGTTTAGCTGTAAAAGAAGTCTGGCAGAGCCACGGCCATCATCCTGACTTCAGGTTTGTGAAAATCAAGGCAGATAAGACATGAAATCCAACATTTTGCACATTTTGGTTACCAGTCCGTTTACTTGGTTTGGACTGGACACAAGAGGGCACCATATTACACAGCCGATGGAAACACTTTCAACACTTGCAAGGAACCATCAGTAAATAATCGGACACAATGATGAGCAGTCGACCAGGCAAGGAATGGCACCTGAAGGAGAAAGGAGGCTTCCCGCATCCAAGCACAGGGAAACTGCTATTGGAAGAACAGTTTGCAACTATGTGTACAATCCCATTGTTTTCAAACTAAGTGATAATGGAATGAAAAACTTAGTGTCAACTAAGTAAATAGCTTTCCCTTCACATCTCAAATCAGTTTGCTCACAGTGACTGGGCTAGCTCCTGCAGGGACCCCCATGCTAAACCCAAGAAAATATTCCTGAATTTCTTATATCACTTATTCTTGTTCCTATTCCTCTTTGAACCAAGGAATCAACATTATTTACTGCCTTGTTTGATATTGGTCTTGAGCCAGTTGTGGTTTGCTGGTAAAAGGTCGAACATGCTGATGCAGGTGCTGAAGTGAAGGAGCCAATCTGAACACCTGGTTTAAGCACAATGGATAAAAATTGGTTATGACAAAAGAATGCCTGGTCCTTTCCTGAATCCTAGTCAACTTTTTGTCCAAAAATATCTTCTTAATGGGTTCTCTATGGGTTAAAAACTTTCAGCAGGTGGCATTAAGATCAAAGAATGCCCTTACTCAATAAACATAACTTCTTCATAATTTTCTTTATTTTCTATCCTTACATAATTTCTTTGTTACTCAGGGCAACTCTTCTTTTTATTATGCATTTCCATGCTTCTGTCATGGTCTTTGTCCCCTTCTGAACCATGTCTATTCCCATTAGAATCTATCTGTTTTGGATAGAGCAACCCAAACTCACTGTAGTGATCAAGGTGATAATGTCCCTCAAAGTGGATAAACCCATGCTATTCTCAGTATTGTTCTCCTCTGAATATAGTCCAATATTGTTTCCCCTAGAAAATGTTGATTGCAACAGAAAATTGATTATATATTCTCAGTTTCCTGCCCTGGAGAAGGAAAGCAAATATAAAATATGCAATTCTAATAAACTCTTTCATGCTGTTCATACTCATACTATTCCGGCTCGATAATTTAGCCATATTAGCCATTCTGTGCCCATTAGGAAAAAAACAAGGCATATTACAATCACTGGCATATAATTCTACTTATAAAAATCTTTGTTTGTGAGGCATTAAAAATAGAGAAGAAATAAAAAATACACGTTAAAGGTTAATTTGTTTTAAGGCCATATCTTATTCATGCTACCAAGATTGGTATCAGCTAAATGCTTCAAGGTAAAAGGTGACAGTAAATTTTCACAAATGCTGCCCCTGAGATTAAACCTGGAATTAAACCCTGGAAGAAGTAAAGTAGAGAACACATGGAACAAATATATATATATGTACACTTATATAAATGTACAAATGGTGATATTTTTAAAAAAGGCTTTATGACATTTTTGTATGTCACAATTCACAGCACACACTCCCACTGGGAAGGTGAATAAGGAAGTAAAAGATACCTCTAAATTATTAATAAGGGTCCTGGCTTATGCACAAGTCTTCCAAGAAACATGTCTTGTAAAATGAGTCAGTTCATCAACCAAAGCAATAATAAACAGCAGTAAAACCAGCTTCACATGGCACAGAGTATGTGCATTAACCCCATTATGGGGCAGATGGGCCAGCTCTAGACCTCTCTGGCTCCACTCTCTGTTGATGCTGCCAGACGGCTGAGAAAGCAGAGCCAGCTGCAGGAGTAGGTTTGGGGCATGGGCTCTCGTCTACTAGGAAATAGGAAAATTGACTGCTGAGCAGAGAACAAGTGTTTATTAGGGTGACAGTAAATTACACTTTCTGGACACTTGATCCAAGCAGAATTGATGGATAGCAAATGTTTGTCCCAAGTTTTGCTGGTTCTTCTCAGCCTGTCTGACGGTATCACAGTATTCAGATATTACTACACTGCATGTATGGCAAGGCCAATGCTTTCAAGCAGCACCTGGACTGACTTGTTCTGCATAAATGACCACATTGAATATAACTGCAATGAGCCCAAAGTCTCATTGAACTGCTAGATTTACCACCCCTGCAATGTACAGCTGATTTTTACAAGGTCCAATGCATGCCAACACAACCATCATTTATCCAGTAGATCCAAAATTTTGCCCTTTATGGGGAAATTGTTTCTGAGCTGAAACATTTTTTTTCTCTCTTCTTGGCTTGAGCATTGAAATTTCCAACTGCCTTTTTACTAGACTTTGTTTATGTTTTCTCCATCCATGCCACTGTAATCTGCTTTCCTTGGAAAGTGAAAATGCTTTGAAGCCAACTATTCAGACTGAATTATAACAAATCTTAAGAATTAACAAATCAGGTATAAGACTTCAAAAGAATCTGATATCTTTAAATTACACTTTCTAATGAAATTAAACATTGGATTCTTTTCATTCACCTTTCAAATATGTGTACATTTTGACTGGCTATGCAGATATAATTTTAATAATGTTTTTGTGTACTAAAAATTGTAAGATTCATTTCATTTTCTTTCTGAATCAAAGTAAACATTTTTGTAAATCATCTGTCCCTAGAAGCTGGGACTTTAAGTCAAGTAGCAAAATGAAAATTTGGCATTATACCCAGCTGTCAGCATTGTGAAGGCAAACACCATGCCCAGTTGTACACAAACCTGGTGGTTACATGCTCAGATCTTTCTCTCCATCAATCAAATGTTCTAGTGAGTTGTTTCTCACTCTCCTTTTTCTTGTGTTTTGTTTTCCTTCTTTCATCTCTTCATACTTGTGGTCTCTGCCTTGCTAAGCATGAGACTAGAAGTGGATTTTAAGAGGTGTCACACTCTAATAATAAGGGATTCTTTCTCAGCATTTCTGTCTCACGATCACTTACAGGACCACCTTATTTTCTGTCAGGGATTATTTCTCTTTACTGGCAATGGAAAGAGATGTCCACAAAGTAATCAGATTTAAAATGCAGGAGTTATGTGTATAGACCCAGCCCTGGTTTTACACAAAGCTGGGCAAGTCCTGCTGGGGACCTCTATCACATGATTTTATGGCATTGTGATCACTCAGTATGGTATAATATGGTACCAGGACATACAGATTTTAACTCTAACAGAGTGACTTTTGGGGTGAGAGCCAAACAAATTATATTACATGCATGCACTTGCCTTACAGTGCCATGAAACTCAAATAATTTGAACACACGTAAAAAGCCAACCCCAATATTTCTATGTAATCCTTGTATGTAGCTCCCATCCTCTCTAAAATTATATACTAGAGATGGAAAACATTCAAGAAATGACAAGGATGGTTCTAGGTTCTGATCCAAGGCTCATCAAGCAAATAAGAGCAAGATTCCAAGTAAGCAAAAAGCAGAAGTTCCTTATGTGACAGATCTTAGGCCAGTGAAACTAGTTGACAAAGGACATGGTGGATGCAAGAGGGTTTGGAGGAGAAAAACATTTTGGGTTATGACATAGAATAACTACAACAGGATTTGGTAATTCCCTGACCTAAAAAGTGTGTGATGTTTGCTGCCCTCTCACTCATCCTTGTGCACACATATTGACTGTCATGGAAACAGAATTTTGGGCTGGGCAAACCTTTGGTCTCTTCTGTTCTTAATTGAATTTTCAATGACGTAAGATCTGTATATCTACATTTTAAAATATATTTCCTTGATCACTGATAATTATCTCATTCTAAATTTCTTTTAATGAATTATATAAGTCTGGTACTATTTCGTGCAAGAAAGCAAAAAATAGTACTGCTTCTTATACGTTTAACAGCTTAATACAGTCAGAAGATCCACCCTCATGAGGGACTTCCTTTCTTAGATACATAAAACTTTGCCTGAAAAATTTTCAGTTATAAGTAGCTGAGATAAAGTTTAATTACCAGAAATACAGTATTTCCTGTCCCTATATGATGACATTTTCATGTCTCAGCATATATATATTTAATGTTCATTAAAAGGAACAAGTGAAAGAATACATACTGATCTAATTAATCCTTGGTAAGCACTCCATGTTCAACAAGTGTCCAAGAGCAGTGGAGCGATCTCAGGGAAAGCTACCGACTTAGGAAAATGTGCTCTGCACTAAGTCGAAATCTCCAAGAAGGAAGCAAAGTTGTACAAGTCAGTGTGAAAAATGGAAAATTCCCTTGGTTAACAAAGAAAGAAGGAAAGAAAGTTGCTTCTACAGAACAGAGGGCACCTAAAGGTGGACTGTATAGAAAGACATAAACCTTTCTGGAAATCACTATTGAAGGTACCAGCAGTATATAGTAACCAGGATCAGCTGCTTAACAAAAGGGCCCAAACACTCTGAAGAGCTCTCCCCTCTCCCATCATCCCTTTACAATCCTCCCTTGAATGTCCTTCTTGCCCAGCATATCCTGCAATTATGCACTTCATTTCTCCCTTTGTTTATCCCTAGGTGCTCGTCTCCTAAGTGATCCTTGCACAAAATGTTTCTACCCTTACACCAGCCCAGTTGTCAGGCAAACCTTCAGAAAATTCATGCAACCCCTCATTCATGATCTCCCTTACCTACAGTTCAAAACTGAGTTCCCCACCTACCTACCCAGATTTTCTTAGCAGTGCTGAACCTAAATGAAATATATTCCTAACTCTTTCCCAAAGCAACCCTCCTCATGATGAGACACTGTTAACCTCCTAGGCAAGGGAGAAGACCATCACGTTCTCCTGCATTCAGCTTGCTCCATCACCTAGACGTACAGCTTTCCTTATTTCTCTCCCTCCTCTTTCCTGTGTTGCCTTCTTTTGAAGAGGCAAAAGAAACAAAACAAAATAAACCAAACCCTCCACAAATTTATTTTAATAGAAATTCAACCATCCACCCTGCAATTATGACCATTCTTTAAAAAGTTTACTGAAGACAATTTTTGACACAGCAGTCCTCCTTCCCCTGGGGCTGGGGACAACTGGGAGCTCACAATTACCCGCCTGGCAGGTGCCAACTTAGAATCATATCTATCAGTGTCACACTGTACCTCTTGTTGTTCATTTGGATTTTTAACTAACACCCGCTGAGACAACACATAATCCCTTTCCCAGTTAAACCCCTGTGAAATCAGTGCCTTTCCTTTGCCTCTGAGAACAGCAAGTTTTGACTTCAAACCACTCTGAACCACATGAAAACACCTGACCCTTTTTTAACTGGATTCAAACTGTTAAGCACGTAGGCAGAACGGCTGTGTGCGTTTCTCTTCTTCCAGAAGCAGAAACACTGCTGATGAGAGCCGTATCTTCAAAAGTCCCCCACGGATGCAGCCACTCCCTGTAGCAGAGTGCCGTTTCCTTCCTATTTCCATTCCTGCTGTTCTCCTGGTGTTTTTAATCAAAAAGTTCCCCTCTGTGAACTGGGTGCAGCTGCAGTAGTCTGCCTGGCTGGCAGAGTAAAAGGACCCAGCACTGAATTTAGCAGCTTTGCCTTCACCACCAGCAACACAGAGCACAGAAACACTGTTGTGCACCAGATGTGACATAAAAGCGTGAAGATGGGAAGGAGAGAAAAGAGGGCAGCTTCAATCTAATTCCCATGGATTTTTGCCTCCAATCTGCAAACAAATATTACACACAAAGGAGCCCAAGTGGTCCTAGTTTTCACACACCTGTTCAAATTATTCCCCAGAGCTGCTCCTCACTAGCAGACATGGTCATGGCAGGAGGCACCGCCTCGCTTCTCAGTTAATTGAGAGAAAAGCACTAATTTTAGTGGAGCTGGGCTTGAAAGGGAAATGGGAAATCTGTTTCAGCTAATGGCTACAAAAAGTATAAGAAATTAGCTTGCTGGTCCAACATGTGAGAGTGTGACCATCTCGCTGCCTGTCCGGGAGATGCCTATTTTTTCTGCTTTGTTTAAAAAAAATCAGTGGGAACAGAATTAGGTGGTTATGGGGAGCAGGTGCTAGTAGAATCCAGACAAGAAGGAAAAGTGAATACAAGGACATCTCCTGCCTCTTCCAGCCATCTTCTATTTACAAATTGTTCCCTTTGATATTACCCTTCCAAGTGAATGTATTTTCCAGCTCTTCATCTTAGGCCATTAAGCTATTTCTCAAGCAACATAACTGTACTGACTTCCAGGCTCATTTTCACCCTTTGTACAATGCCAGCTCCTGCTTCTCCCTGTACACCCCAAAGATCCTTCCTGCTTGCCTGGGCTTCTCCTCTGAGTGACTGTGCAGCCTGTCCTCCCTCTCCAGCATCACTCTGCCAATGCCCTTCTCTTCACTCGTTCCCTTTCATCTCACTTCTCCCAGGTGATCTTCATGCCACTGGCCCTGTCCCTGGGCCACACTCTTTGCTCAACCTCACAAGATGCAGAGACATATAGCAAATATAAAGCTAGCACACTGAACATTTGAGGTGATTTTTTACTGCCTGTGAGTATTTAGATGTTCAGTAGCTAAAGCCCAATTCAGGTACCTCTAGAGGACATTGACTCAGAGGCTCAACAGCAGTCAGTGACACACAGGAGAAAGGTTAGAATTTAGTAGGCTTTAGAAAAATTAGGTTAGCTATGGAGGCTACTAAATATAAGGATAAGCACATATGAAAATCTTGATCTCCTCAAGACATCAAACTACTCAAGAAACCCACAAACAACCCTCACCCATTTGACCATTACAGCATTACTTCTACTTTTCTAGGGTGCATGATTTTTCACAAACTTTCTCCAGTACATTTCTCCCTCTAAATTCAGAAGTCACTGTACATGCCAAAGGATGATTTTTTCCATCTAACATCAGTGCATGTGCCCCACCAGCATCCCAGCACTGCAGAGAAGCAGGGAACTGAGACACTGGTGAAGCCACAGTACAGAGCTTCTCCTCAGCTTGCTCCTGCAGACTGTATTAATTTTTAAAAGAGCCAAATTGATTTCTCATTTCATTCTCTCAAGCAGTAATGAACAAAACAGCTACATGGCAGAAGTAGTCTCTTCCACAGCCTATTACAGTGTCTTAAAAAGCCATTAATTCCTGGGTTTCCTTAGTGAATAGGTTACTGTCACCACTGAACTTATGCAATTGCCCAGCAGCTGAAAGGCAGGAGTAGGGCAACTTTTCTGCAGTGCTCTGAGAGCACAAATCCACAGAAATCCCTGAATAAGATGATCGAGGGTGTGGTCTAAAATAAAAATTCTGGTTCAAATGGAATAACATATGCCTTTCTTCTTTCTCATTGTAGCAGTTGTGATAGAGCGCGATTTCTTACCTCTTCTGCTTTGGCAACATAGGATGTCACTTTATGGAGGCATTTAAATTAATAAGAGTAATCAAACATCTCTAAAGTGCATGGACACTTCCACTGACACCAACACTACCTAAAAGCTCACTGTGTGATCACTTTACTAACATTGATATCCTCATGAATCACAACAGAGAGTTCCTGAAGGCCATCCCCAATAAAACCTCTGCAATGGGGAGTTTGTGAGCAGAACTGCCACACACTTCTGTGAAGTGCTAGGCCAGAAGAGCCTTCTTCAGTGCTTCCCCTGTATCTTCTTCTGTTCCACTGTTCTGTTTTAGTGATGCTCCTGTACCTCAGGATAACGTCATTCTTACAGCTCCTCAGGGTTGTGGGGCTCTTTGCAATTGGAAGTGGCAGCTCACTGAAACCATAAACACCACAAACCAATTGGTTTGTGCTGAGCTTCAGGTAGCTTGCAGTGTGTCTCAGAAAATATTTCCAGAACATTTGAAAGGCCAGAGCACTCACAAAAAAATTGCTGCCATGAGGTAGGATATGAAGTTTAGCACACCAGAATTGAGAATGGGACACATTTTCTTTGAACCATTAAGACCAGTAAGTGCATTCATTTAAAACTTTTTAACACATATATAAAACACATTAAAATTAGTTAGCTAGTATCATAGAATCATAGAATAGTTAGGGTTGGAAAAGACCTTAAGATCATCTAGTTCCAACCCCCCTGACATGGGCAGGGACACCTCACACTAAACCATGTCACCCAAGGCTC